>JANRGW010022821.1:0-35168 GCA_024733675.1 Psilopsiagon aymara
TTTATTATAGGTGCTGGCAACTGACTGGGTGTGTTGGGATGGAATGATGCCCCCCTCCCCCAACACATCTAGTTTAAGGCATCCTTGACCAGTCTTGGCAAGCTTCCTACCAAATCCACTCTTCACTTTCTTTGTCAGACCAGCTGCACCTGGCCTACTAAATTGAGTTCCATGTTCTTGATAGCCAAATCCCTGACTATAGCACCACCCTTCTAACCATTTATTAACCTGGCCGATCCTCCTAGCCTTTTTAAGGTCCTCCCCTGTATCCTGGAGAATTGAGAAAAAGACAGTCTGAGCTCCAGAGCCCTTGACCACTTCTTCCAGAGCTCTTTAGTCCTTCCTTATGTTCTCCAGGCTACTGCTGTCTATATCAGTAGCACCTACATGGATCATTAGAAGTGGTTGATAGTCAAAGGGGCTGACTACATCAGGCAGCCTCTCTGCAACATCCCTGATCCGAGTCTCTGGTAGGCAACACACCTCCCTTGAGACTGGGTCAGGCTGACAGATGGATGCCTCTGTTCCCGTGTCCCTAAGACAGGATCCTCAGAGGCTAGATGTGGTGAGCATGGGCCACCTAACATGGCTACAGGAAAATTGTGATGGCCACATGCTTCCTTTCCCTTATGAACTGAGGTTAGGCTGAAGATCCAACTAAAAACTGGAGCAGTCCTTTCTTAGAATAATAAACAAGGAGAAAATGGTGAGGTTGCTCTTCCCTACTAGTACCTAGTCTGGTTCAAATACCACCTCCTTGTGACCTGGAATAGGAGTGTGAACCTAGTTCTCCATTCTTCTGTGGAAGGATCCTAATGATTAAAGTAAAATGCAGAACACCTGGGTCAGGACAGTCACTTCTTCACTTCTGTGGGGGCTGTTCAACTCTGCATACCTCACACCCGCATCAAGATGAAATACTTTTCAACCTTGTACATCCAGTCTAGGCTTAAAATTTGGGTATTATATCTTGCTTCTTCTCAGTGTTCTCAGTTTAAAGCACCTTACTGGGATTGGGAATTGATCCTGTCTGAACAATTCAGCTGTGAAGTTAACATTATTATTCTTCTAGTTCAACAGGAAGTATTAGAGGTTTTAGGTTAACAAGCTTTTACAGTTATCTACTGTTTAATTGAATGAGCTACAACGCGTATCACTTAGGAAGTTGTTGTCTGAGAGAGTATTAGGATGTGCTTTTACATCAAGGGTATACAGAGTGCCTTGTGCATGTCATATTTAATGTGGTAATAAATGTATAACAGTTTATTGAATTCTCATATTAATAAAGGTGGTTAGATGGAAGATGTGTGCTTTGTCTACTACCCTTTACCAAGTACTTCTTAAACAATCAGTATTTAATATGCTGTAATTACATTATATATTTAAATTGAATGGTTCTTTGGAGAAAATTGAAGTGACAGTAAAACTCTGGCTCTGGTTTGAAGGGGTGCAACAGTCATGGTAATGGTGAGAAAGACCTTGGGCAGAGCAGCTGTGACATCTTCCAGCTCTCACCTGCAGGCCTCTACCTGTGGCCTCCTCCGAAACAGGAGACAGTCACCATCCAGAGATGGTGGGTTAACCCCAGTCCTGCTGAAGCTGGTAGGTGTTATTTCACTTAGCCTTTGGGTGGCTCTGAGGTCTAGGGACATAAAAATGAGTAAGTGACTTCAACTCTATTATTTCTTCTTTAAATTTCTCATCATTGCTTTGCTCACTGACTGCCTAGTTCAGTCCCAGAAAAAAAGTCCTGAGGACCCTTCTCACCATCTTGCATTGTTTCAAGGGGAGAGCAGATTATTTGCAGCAAAGCACCACTCACTTTTCAAAAACATGCTCAGGTTTTTCAGTAACCAGCACTGATGGTCAGTCAAAACAGGGACTCACAGAGAAGCATGCAGGCCACACTGCACAGCATCACATATGGAATATTACTTAAACTACTCACATGACCACAGGAATACCTTGAACCTTACTGTTTTGATTTGTTACAGAGCTAATACAGCCAGGAAACAGAAATAATGCCATATGATGTGGGTAAATAACTGACCACAGCACAGCTGAAAAGATCAGTTCTGCAGCTGAATGAGCTGCATGCATTAACTGAGATCTCACAGTATTACCAAAAACAAAAAGGAAAGAAAACAAAGCCAGAAACTCAAACTGAAATAAGCTGTTGAATTTAGAAGAAATTAAGTCATTTTTTTTCAGCTATGTGTTCATCACTAGTCACAAGTTATTTCACAACTTCAGTGATAAAAGTGGCACCCAAATCATGATATTTAAACTAGTTGTAGGACACAGATGACTCAGCTACAGTCCAAAGAGCTTCTCATTTCTGTTAAGCCAAAGCCAGTAGCATTTGCACAGTTTTTCTCATGTGAGAGATGTTAAAATACACCAAACTGACTTACTGTGGACAATTCTCTGGAAGTCAACTCAGTTCTCAGCAGCAATTGAATGAGAAATACTGTTGTTAAGACAGTAGTCAGGAACAAAATAGAAAACTTTAGTAAGACATGTTTTAACTTGGACACTCCTCTTGGCCCCATCTCAGGGGTATGTCAAATGAGTGCAGGAAGGATACATGGAGAGCTCTATGGAAGTGCATCCATAGAGAGACTAAATAAACTATAATTTGAGGAGGTGGCAGAGGAAAGGTGTAATTGAAAGGCAGTGTGCAGTTAAAGCAGGAAGGAGTGACTGGAAGAGGAACTTGCCATCACATGGAAGCCGGGAGGCAGCCTCCAAGACAGTCAGGCACAGGTGTGGGATATGCCAGAACAAGGACTTTTTGCCCATGGCAGTTTTCCCACGTTTTTCTAAGCTGTGGAAGTTTCTGCCATCAGATAATGTGGAAGCCAAAGTCTAAATGCAAAAAAAGGGCCATGACGGACTATGAAACACAACAGAGAAAACACAGCCTCCAACTCAGGACCCTGCTAAAGCTCTGATGGCCAGAGCTGCAGAGGAGGGGGAAGATACAAGAAGACATATCCTTGCATGCTCCATATGCTTATTTTCCATAGGCATCCACTACTTATTTTCTTGCTTATTTTCCGTAGGCGTCCACTACTTACCATTGCTAAAAGCAATGAAAGGACATCACCTCTGGTCCACTATTGGCTATCCTTTAGTTCTTAGGAAAGGCTCTAGGAGAAAAAAACTTTTGCTCTGAGATGCCTTACTACACCTCAAGACAGAGAAGCTTAGTGCTAGACCCTGGTCATCCGGACACTTGCACAAAAGTGACTTCACACATGTAAGTAGGACCATTAAAAGCCCTGAGACTACTCAAGTGCATAAAATTAGGCATGTACAGAAATGCTTCCAGGTGCAGGGACTTAAAATGCACTCTCTGTGGTCCCAGCTCTGCAAAGCATGTGCTTAACACCCACCCCCCCACCCCCCCCCCGAAGAACTTTGGTGTGTTTGGCTGAGCAGGCACAGACTTGTGGCAGAGCTAAACCAGTGATTTTTACAAACATGTAGAGCACAAAGCATAAAATCACTGAATACTTGTTTAAACTCTGATTAAAGAAATCAGTAACAGTACGGTGCACAGCTTGCACTCTGCAGTTGCAGGTTTATGAACTCCACAGACATGATGAGAGAAGAGTCAAAATTGCTCTAATAAAACCATTTATTTCTGATCTTTTCTTTCACCAAGCTCACTAATTGGACAGAAATTACGTTATTTGTGGGCATCAATTTATCATAGTCCTGATTGTATGCAGCTATGGTTTTACTTCTTAAAATCTCTTCCAGAGCAATAGGATTAGGTGAGACTGTCATTAGAGTATTCTGATAAATAACAAGAAAAACCTTAAAAACTCGCTGACTGCTGAACAGAGACACTTTAAACAGAATGTAGTGTTTAGCCCCAGGCCTTGGCAGCAATTGAAACAAAATGTTTTGAAACAAAGCAAATTGGCATTTTGCTGACTTTTAATGTACTGTCTTTCCAAGCAAGACACCTGGTTCAACTACACAAAACATCTATTCAGAATTATAGTCTGAGCTTTTGTTATGCAAAAGGTAAATGAGGGCAACATGAACTCTGTGAGAGAGTCAGGTTTGGGGTTTTTTTTTCTTTTTCCCTAGGGTAATCTGTCAAGAATATACTGGTTACTGACAGGAAACCAGGAGCCTTTTGAGGATGTGTTGGTTTCTTTTTTGGCGGGTGTGGGGAGACAGTCCAGTGGAAAAAAGATATAAAATGCAGTAAAATCCACTAGCTACATGAACAGAAAGAAGTGTCCCCACATTTGTATATCAAGGTTTATAAAAATGACACATGTGCGTGTGCACATGTGCACATATGCAGGGGCATATCAATATATAAGGATGGGGTATGTAAGGGGCTAGAAAGGTGTATGTCACAGGGTTGCTCATGTGCTACCTTAGGTTGAATGCTTTCAAAGGAATTTTATGATACCCTTGACAATGGTGAGGAAGTTGTTTGTGTGTTTTCTTGCACGTGCGCTGTCTTGGGATTTTAATATATTCAGGCCATTCAAATCTGATCAATTATCGAGCTTATTAACCATATGGTTAATAAATAATTAACTACATGGACCAAAGTCCAGACTAATGGATACTGCTACCCAAGCTTTGGTATTTAAACTTATGGGAGGCTATAGAATCAATAAAATCCTTGCCTGCTCATTCAGAACACTTCTTTCATCTCGGATTTCATTTGACTGGCAAAATATATCATATTTCATTACTAAGTGCCGGTCACGCTGATCAGAAGCCGAAAGAGCTTGACCAGTTTGATCATTCACTCCTCAGGCTCCTCAAGCTTTCAAGCAACAGCAAAGTTTGTCACATAAAGCAGGATGATCTGCCAGAGGAAGTACCAACTTTACAACGAAAAAACTCCCTGCATATTCTCATCAAGCCTCACACCTCCAAACAAAGTTTACAGAAACCCCTGCATAGCTCACGTAGCCCTTGTTCAGGCTTTTGGGGAAAGGCAACAGTTGGATGCATATGCTGTGTTTAACAGCAATGAGCTGATCGACGCTGCACATGGAGTTCCCTTTGAAGCTCACAGGCAGAGCATCTCATTGACCAACAGCTAGAATAGGGTTGCTTGGGAATGTTTGAGCAAAAAGTATTTTGTCAGAGCTGCAGAATAAAAACTTCTCAAGAAAGACCTGCCTTTCACTCCTTTCTCTCCCTGAAAAAGCTATTAAAATAGTAGGAGTCACCTAAACGTTTCCCTTTGTTCTTTCAAAGGGGAGTGGAGTTTGTCTTTAAAAGCATTTTTCATTCTGTAATACAAATAAACAATGTTTTCATAAAGTTGAAATAAAAATTAAAAAATATTTGAAAGTCATTTAATGAATCCTGGTTTTGTTTGGTTTGTTGTTGTTGGGTGGTTTGGTTACTTTCATTTCAGAAAGATACTTGGTATTTTAACTATTTGTCCTGGCATCAATGGGTTTATTTCTTTTTACTGACTCAAGATAGTAAGATATTCAAAATCTTGAAAATTTACCATAGTATAGAAAAAAATGTATCCTACCCATCTCTACCAGAAATCACAACACAAAAAGATAATCCTGACTTTCTGCCTGAACATGTTGTCTGGGGATGGTGAGCATGAAGGAGGTAAACACTACTGTCAGTGAATGGTTCAGGAAAATCAGATCTGTGCTGGAGCATATGGGTGGCAGGCAAACCAGGCTGCAGAATGATGGGTCATGTGGGTTCTGCGAGATGATTCCCTGGTATAAAAAAAGTTTTACTGTAACAGTGTATGACACTTTGCTACACCCTTCAGATAGTTATTTTTTGAGGCAGAAAAGACAATTTCATTTGCTGGTGGCTGCCTCTAATATTATTTAGCTGCAATTATGACAGTATTGCAAAGTGCTCCCATGGTGAGGTAGGATTGCTGCGTTTCCACTTAGGTGGGAGAAAGGTATTGGAGTAGGATGGGTAGCCCAGGTATCAAAATAGGGACTCCAGCCTCATCCCTCCCTGCCTCAGTTCCTGCCCACCCTGGCATTTATCCTCTTATCCCTCTCTTCCCAAAGCTGCTCGGTCCCATGCCCGTCTGAGGCTTCCGAAGCATCCTTCTGCTTCTATTGCCCTTACCTCCAATCTTGCACATGAGAAGCCCCTAAACTGCCCCAGCAGACCCTCCAGCCCTATGCATCTTCCCTGCTTCAGAACCACCAAAGCCTCCATTCCCTCCAGGACCACCACCCCAACCCCTAAACTCCTGCCCCATGGCTCAGCCTCTTTACTTCTCATTGCTCCAAGACTCTCTTCCCTCAGCTCACTATGCCCACTTTCTGCTCAGAAACCCATCTCTCTGGCTCCAAACTTTCTCCATCCCTAGAGTCTCTCCTGTCTCCCATCTGCCCTCAAATGAAGCAGATGATTAAAATTAGCATAATTAATACCATTCTCTCTGTGCTAACAGAGACAAGTGCAGGCACTAAATCATGTCCCTGCCCCTTGATGTAATGCTCACTTTTGGCCCCCAGCCTACACTCATTTCCACTGGAGGGCTTTTCTCTTTTTGGCCCCTTTCCTCTTCCCAGGGTCCCACCTGAGACCCTTGGGACTTCTGGCATGTGCAAAGTTTGGCTCCATCCTATGGGCCACAAACTGCCCCAAGGGCTGCCTTGGCTGGCCAAACTTGCCTTCTTGCTTCCTCATGGAGCTGCCTGGGCTCCTGGCAGAGATTTCCAAAATCCAGACAGGAGCTGCATCTTAAACTCCACCTAGATCGAGCCTGGAGGGAAAGAAAAAGCGGACATGTCTGGGAAAAAGGAGCTTTGTGGTAATTCTGCAGCAGGCAACCAGACTTTTAGGACAGGAGCCAATTTTCTAGAGGCTTGAAAGGGGACGTGGAGCCCAATATCCATGGGCAACAGCAAGTGTGAACATAGCAAGAAGAGGGTGAGACTAGTCCTAATCTGCCTGGTCAGATTCAAACTAGTCTCACAGTAGATGAATGCTCTCCAGAACAACCAATTATAACATATTCTTCACTCTGACTTGTGAAAAGGCAGCACTGCTCCTGAGCACCCTCGTGGCAGGAGGAGCTGGCTGGGGTAAGTGGCATCAGTGATTGTGGGACCACTTCCCATGGGAATGCTTCTCTCGGTTTTGGTGCTGTTATCAGCTCCAACACTGTGTGGGCATCAGATCCACAAGTTCCAACTTTGGCATTGCACAAACCTGACAATACCGTGAGGGCATATGTGCAGAAGACAGGAGAAAATGAAACGAAATAAAGAGGGGAGACTCAAATGTTCCAAACACTAACAAGCAGAAGTAAGAAATACTGCTACCCTCACCAGAAGCTAAACAAATGTGCACAGAGCCATGAAATGAAGCTACCACTGCATAAGCAAGGAGAGTCACATAATGGCTAAAGAAGGGGACACCAGAGAGCCATGACCATGGAGCCCTCTTCTCAGGTGTTTGGCAGGGCCATGTACCTGTTGGAAGGGATGAGAATGAGCTGCCTTGCATGGCTGGCAAACCACCTCAGACCTTTGGGCTCAGTTTATTGTTTGGTAAAATGAAGGTGATAATATCTGCCTCACAGGGGAGTTGCGAGGCTTATTAACATTTTGTCTAGTGCTTTGAGATCCACCAAGTGAAAGTCCTTTATGACTATTTTATTGTTATTGTACAGAGATCAAAGTAAGAGCTCTAATCTAATGCCATCCCTTTTATGTTTATGCCACCCACTTGTATCCAGAAGTCAACCCGACTGCAGAGTCTCTCTTCAGCCTCTTGGTCTTTAAAGGCTGCGAGTGTTTGTTTGTCAGTGAGGTTGTCCAGGGTAACTGGCTGCTACTCAGTCATAGTCTGAGCCTTGTAAAAGAATGAGGGCAGACACAAAATTGCATCATTATTTAGCAGGGCTGGAAGTAAACCATTGGGCTCAGTATTTTCTCTGGTTATGTGCTGTGTCAAGTAGATAGGTGTGGCAGGCCAAAAATGTGCAGTACCAAGGCAGTGCGCTATTTGAAATAATTTTAGGTGTACTGTTGTTTGACCTTTGGTCCTTTTATCATGCATGGGTGGTGTTCTTATAACTACAGATATATATATATAGTGTACATCTGTGTTTTTAAGCCACAGAAGTCTGTAAATCATAGAGGAGAAAACGGCATATGGGTAATTCATGGATTTTCCTTACGCTGTTTGAAGGAAGTGTCAGAGTGTGATCTAATCCTACAAGACATCTTTTTTTTTTTCCTGTAAGGGAAAGCTGCTACTGGGAATCTCAATTTATTAAGTGCATACACTTGTTTCTTCTTGGACATCAATTTTACAAAGTGTCTTAATGCGTGAACTGTACACAAAGGGTTCAAGACATTGAAGGGTGACAGTAAGTGCTCTGTTGACAGGAGTCTGTGTGGTCCAATTATTACTCGGTGGAAAAAAAAAAAGAAAAGCTAAATCAAAAGAGAAAAAAAAAATGTATGTAACTTCATGCCCAAACCTGAGCAAAAAGGAGGAAAAACATGAGCTCTGCAGAAGAAGTCATACTCCGATTCTTGGAAGAAGACCAAACCCCATGGCAGATATGTTTATTTTAATACTTTTATTGTGTTATATATTACTCTAAAACCTGTTCATTTGAAGTTCAGTACCAGAGGGTACAGGTCCCACAAGCAACCTAATTTTCCACTTGTGCAGTGATTCACACCTGCCTGGGTATGTAATGTAGTGCTGCCCCAGTAATGGAGTTTTCTGTTTAGTGACTGAACTGAAAAGGGGGAACAAAAACGATTTAAGAAAATAAGTTGTCCCACAGTGGAAATATCTCAATTCTTGGTAAATCAAAGAGCAGCGTGTTTTATTTTGGATCGCTCTCAAAAGATTCTTTGGCGCCAAAACTAAATGCTTAGGGTGGAGGGGATGTCTTGTTTCAGATTGCTTGCACTTTGTAGTAAGAAACAAAGGAAAATCAAAATGTTAAAACAACAACAGAATGATCTTCTTTAAATGAACAAGTAATTGAGATAAAAACCTAGGAGTTTCTCTTCAGAAGTGCTGAAACAATGCATTTTTATGCTCTGGAAATGTCTCTCTTGCTGTTTTTTCCCTCACCTAAAACTGATCACTGAATTCAGATCAAATTTGTGCAGTTTCTGACTGCCCAAGACTGTGGTTTTGACTCATTTTGATTTGACAAATCAAGTAAGAGCATGTGTTTAAGTACTTTTTACAAATAGAGAACTCAGATAACTCCCAACCATGGGATTTATCATTGAGCAATTCCACAGCCTCATCTATCAGCAAACCAAGGCCCTACTTCATGAAAAAATAAAAATATGCATATCTCCTGGTGGCAATAAATGAGATTCTGAGGAACGCAGACGCGCCCTTTGAAAACGCACAAGCAACCAAACCCCACATTTTCCATTAAAACAGTAAGGGGTACAATTTTGTTAAAATTCTTTGTGAAGTTCAAATAAAGATGTGCGCAGCAGATGAACATTTGTGACAACAGGAGCATTTCCAAGAGGCACCAGCACCAAGGCAGGTGTAAAATGGGATGTATTTGCAGAGAGCGATTGTGCAATATGGGTTGTTACATTACTTTCAGTGCCCCTGTCAGCGTAGTATAGTTATCTATACATACTGTGTAGATATGTATGTATAGTTATCTATGTATATATAGATATATCTCGGTATATATAGAATATCTATGTATATATAGATATATATAAACATATATATATACACACATATCTATGTATCTATGTGTATATATAGATATCTATGTATAGTTACCTATGCATACAGGTAAGTATATCTACATATACAACTATTCAAGTGTCAATACCCCTTTTTAACCATTCAAAATTCCTTCTCCTTCAAGAAGACCAAACCTACATCACAGTCAGCTCTAAGCCCTTGAACTTAAATGTTTCCTGAGGGTACACTTTTGGACTACCATTCAAACCTTTCGCTAATAACCTTAGCAACTCACAGCCTTTATTTGGTTTTCTACCATCAGATTTTCCAATGTCCTCTGTGTTTGCCTACCTCTCCCCTCCCAAAAAGGCCTTCCCCTGACTTCAAAGACATGAGAGACAGGCCAACACAAATTGCCCTCCAAAATCCCACCCTCATCTATTTGGCTGCTCTCCCCACCCGATCCAAGCATTGCGTGTTACCCTGGGCAGCAGCACATGCCAGCTGCAGGTAGCACAGTCCTGACTTGTACAGTAAATGAGGAAAAACATGCACTGATGCCCCAATGTGTGCACAGCATTTCAGCAAGTTGTTGGTTAGAATGACAGTAATTTTTGAAGATGATTGTGGGATTACCTGACAGAAACAACTCCCCTCCAGGGTGGGTGGCACTGCTGCATTGTAGGTGAGAAATTATCTTTTTTTGGCTCTTCCCAAAGTAAGGAATATAACATATTTGTCAGCAGGCAGTGTCCTGGGACTGTGTTATCTGTAACAGTAATGCAAACCCATTTTTACTGCAGTTCAGCAATGTGGCTTGATTCTTTTTTTCCCCAGGGTGGCCTTTTCATGTGCTAAAAATGCTTCATCATGGTAAAACACAAAGCAGGACCTTCCTTAAAATCCCACCCCCTCTCCTGGGGTGTTTGCCTCATCCAACTCTTTGGAGGTTGGAGTGACTCATGTAGACTATATCAACATACTTCATCTCTCCCCCCTTCCTCCCTTCATTTTCAGTGCTTGAAGAGAAAGAAAGATGTTTATGAAATACTGCAGGGTGACAGCAGGGTGAAAGAGAGCTTGTCATTTTCTATCCCAGGGGCAGGGATGAATGCCCAGCATTAACACACACTCCAAACCAGGACCAAAGCATTGCCCAAGACAGTAGCCAATATCCACCAAAACCTACCTGCAAAATGAGCAGGCACAAGCCTGGGAACATTTGGCCTGAACTTTGCCCATGCTCCTGTTATCTGAAGTCTGCGCTGCAGTGGGCTCCTGCAGTTTGTGCTCCCAGACTGATAGCCAGCCCTGCTACAGCAGACGTGAAAAGCCATCAGTGTCTTCCTCATTAAGGCATTTTATCCTGTGTCTGCTTGCTGCTGAAAGCCCGGAGTAGCTTTTGTGAGGAGACTTTGTGAGCCAGTAGGAGGGACATGAAGGAACCTGCGTCTTATCCAAACATGCATCCCTAATGATTGAGACATAACTATGGAGACACTCTCCCTCACCTCCTTCTTTTTTTGCAGATCTTCTTTACTTCTGATGAGAAAAAAATATCCATGATGCAAAAGCTTTATGGAAAATCAGCCCTGATTGGCAAAATAAATCCCTTCTGCAATCCCATTCAGTGTCAATCCATCCCTGCGCATATGCTGTCCTGCAGCTACCAGCTGCACTCCTCTTCCTCCAAACAACCTTGTGTATACACGAGCAGGATCTCAGGCAGCTTTGACCCAGTTTTAAGATTTACAGAATCTTTGCAGCTCCTGAATGTAATTTTACAGAAAAACTTAATTTAGGTTCCAAAGAAATAACCTCTTGATGATATTAATTTGCTACACCCAGTGCTATTGAGAAAGGTTTGTCTTCATGTTTGTTAGCAACCTGTCACATCAGTAACTACATTGCAGCATGGGTCTCTGCGGTCCCTTCTGTTCACTTGCCAGTAACTGATAGAAGTCCCCAGTGTACCTTGTGTTGTTTTGCTCTTCCCACCACTCCAAGCTGATAAATTCTGCTCACTTGGAGATTAGGCTGTGCAAGGGAAGGTCTCTGTGTTTGTACACTGTGTGTTCTTGTATCTCGGAAAATCTCTTCCACTACAACAGTGATTTTCTTCATGATGCACAAATTACTTTGCAAAAAAATCACAAAACCAAAAAAACCCAATGCTGATTTTCTTTCCTTCACTCCACCAGGCTCAGCTGATTTGTGCTTCCCTCCCCTTGCCAGGTGGCAGACAACTGGTATACCACTGCACTCTGACTCCAGGTTGTAGCTTGTGCCACTGGTGTGGCTCAGCAGTATCAGTGGAATTATACTGTCCCTGCAACTGGCCTGATCTGGTGATTCTCCAAGGCCCAGTACACATGAGTTAATTCTGAAAGGCCAGGTTCTCAACAGAGGGAAATAAAAGTAAATCTGCAGTTGCTAATCACAGCTAAACTAGTGCTACTAATTAGTTGAAGTTCACACCATGTATTTTTTGGGATTGTCAGCTGCTCCCATTGAGAGGCAGTTAAGACTCCTGCCCAGCATCTTCTGTGGAGGAGCTCTTGATTTGGTGGGTTGCAGGACCTCAGATCTGTTCTGACTGAACCAAAAGAAGCATTCATAAAGAACATACAGGAAAAAGTGTGTGTGGGGGTTTGCCTTGTACAGTTAGACATGTTATCACTCCATTTTCCATTACCTTCACTAGTATAAGTTAGATTTACATTAGTTGAAACACATGTGAGAAGAATGTGCAGTTATAATTCTACACCAAATTAAGCAAAGACACTAATGTAATAATAAATATATAGCAAGAGGGACTCTTTATCAAGGACTGTAGTGGTAGGACAAGGTGTAATGGGTTTAAACTTCAAGAGGGAAGATTTATGTTAGATATCAGGAAGTTCTTTACTGTGAGGGTGGTGAGGCACTGGCACAGGTTGCCAAAAGAATCTGTGGCTGCCCCATCTCTGGCAGTGTTCAGGACCAGGTTGGATGGGGCTTTGAGCAACCTGGTCTAGTGAGAGGTGTCCCTGTCCATGGCAGCGGGGTGGAATTAGATGATCATGAGATCCCTTCCAACCCAAACCATTCGATGATGATTCTATGATTCTATAGTAATAGAGAAGAAAATAGAACTGAAACTTGAGATTAAGTCCCAGGCCCACAGACCCATAACTTTCCTCACCCTAGTTTACTCCACTCAACTTTACAATAATGGAAGAGATGAAATGCAAAGATCAGAGTTAAATCCTAACTTTGCAATAACTGGTGTCATCCGTCCCCTGCCCCATTCCTTCCTGAATTGCTCTCTCTGTCATTCGCCAAGCATCACGCTGATACTTTGCAGTGCCACTGTTACTTGACTACACGACCCATTTATCACCTTTACATTTCAGCATGCTTATTTTTCTTAATTTAACCAATGAATGAAGTAGCCCTAAATCACAAAATGGAAATGAGAGAAAGTGCTTAACTGGATCTAAGAAAACTGCTGGCTATACTGCTCCTTGGGAAAGCAAAATAAATTCCTTTATTTCAGCCTCAAGTTATCACATACTTTCTCAGACTGAGAAAACCTCCCTTACTAGATTCACAGTCTCTACATTGTGCAACAGTTTGCTCTGACTCATCTGTACAAATCAGTCATTTTTTGATCGAGGTCCCATTTTTGCAGATTAAGTTCTAGGGAAGAAACATTTGAGTTCTAGAAATAGCCATCCCAGACTTCTTCTAATCAATTAATCCCCACTGATGGTCAGCTTGAGTCAGTGCTCCTGCCTGCAGGAGACGTGTTTGGCATATACACACTTCGAGTTTCTCCATATAAAGTCTTCTCTCCATTCCCACCAAGCCCTGCAGTGGTGTATTTCCCCAGAGCTGTGTAAGGAGCCACCACTGTCTGCCTTGCACCTACCTCCTGTCAAACCCACCTGGGGGCTCCTAGTTCCCGTATGCTCAACATCATTGTTCTCTGCTACACTAAAGGGTCCTAAACTAACCACTCATTCTTGACATACAAGCTGTTTGCTGGCCTTCAATGTATCCTTTCTTATCAATTTCTTTTATGGCCTTTTTCAATGGGGCAGCAGAACTGGCTGCACACAGTATTCAAGACAAGGACACAGCAGGGTTTTATACTGGGTAGTAGGGACAGTGGCTTGGTTTTTCCTTTCCCTGGGGGCAGATCTGATACATCTGTAGTATTGTAGCCCCAGGACTCCATTCCTGGATATTCACAGGTGACTCAGAGCCCAGTGCTGCATACTTAAAATTATGAACTTTTTTTACCCAGGGTGACATCATTTTACGACACTGAAATTCATCTGCCATTCTTATCTTTGGCTTCATTTCCTTCTGCAAAGTATGAATGAGTTCCTATGTCTTAGGGTGCAACAGTGTTCACCATAATGCTCATAAACGACTTTAGATATGGGCCGGTAGCAATGAATGCGTAATGTTATAATTAATCCCTTCTATTGCCTAACATCAAATGCAAAGAAGTATACTACTTTCAAAGCCAGAATTTAAAAGAAACCTCTCCAATGACCATTGCAGAGCTGTGGAAGAAAAGCAAATAATTAAAAGCAATTGATGCCATCCCAGGGCTCTGCCTGTGAGCAAAGCAAATTATCCACAGCACACCATTTTCCTCTGCTTTGAAAATGTGTGCACAGGGAAAAAAATCACTCTAGAATTCTCAGGCTCATTAGACGATGTTGAAAAAAGGGTATAATTGCATTAATGCTTTTTTAAATATTTTTTTTGCATTTTTCTCTTTCAGGTTGTTTTTTTCTTTTTTTTTATATTTATATTTTAAAAATCACATTTCAATTTTTGGAATCTTTCTGTTAACTGTGTATCCAACAAGAGGTAAAATAATAATACATTTTCAATTTCAAGTGACAGTTTTTTCCTCTATAGAAAACTGCTATTAGTTACGTCAAAACTACATGTTAAAAAATTCTCGGCCTACTCAAAAGAGGTGTCATGGAATGAAGGTGTAGAAGAATTGAAAGCAATTTAGGGCAGTGATGAGCAAAAATAGGCCAAAGTCATTGCTCACAAATTGTGTATGTGATGATGGATGGGGTAAAGATCAAGGCTAGGAGTTTTTCAATGCAAAATATCAGAGATTCCTCAGCAGAAGGACAAAGTTCAGTGAGTGAGGAAATTGGAGCTCTCTCTTGCTAAAGGAAATGGAGAAGATGCATCAAAATAATCAACTGCAAAAGTATTTCATGATCTACCCTTTACTTGGAGATAAGTGAGGGATATTATCTTTTTCTCCAAAAGATGTATGTGTGACCAAGAAACTGGTTCCAGTGCTATTATTACGGAATGAAAGATAAATAGCAGCTAAAAGAGATGAACATGCCACTTACAAATATCAAGGCTTTCAAAGCCTGCACATATATTTTCCTTGAAAAAGAAGAAAAACTGAGCGGAACATTTCACTTCAAACCAAACAAGTAAACCTGCTTTTGAAACCTTACTTTGCTGGGGTCAGCCCTGCTCCTAAAGCGCAGCGAGCAGGATGGGGAGCCATGCCAGGCACACGCCAAACTCAGGTTTTTACCAGCTTGTTGCTATTACTACACGCCCTTGTAAAAAGTCCTTCTCCACTTTCTTGTAGGCCACCTTTAGGTACTGGAATATACGGTCCCCCTCCATGTACCTTTGGGTTCCTTAGATGTTCTCAAGCCTGATGTGCTCCTATAGTAGGTGATTCTTCATTCTTCCAGTCCCTGCCTTTGCCTCCTGCAACTTGGTCAGTGTGGCTGGAGCATTTACCAGTGAAGACTAAGCCAAGAAGAGTTGCTGAGTACCTCAACCTTCTCCATGACTCGAGTAACCAGGTCTCCTGTTTCCTTCTGGAGAGGGCTCACTTTTTCCTTAGTCTTTCTTTTATCACTGATGTACCTGTAGAAGCTTTCCTTGTTTCCCTTGACATCCCCTGCCAGATTTAATTCTGTCAGGGCTTAATCTTTCCTAACCTGATCTTTGTCTGGTTGCTTGGTTAATTTCTCTGTATTCCTCCCAGGATACCTGTCCTTGCTTCCAGCCTGGACTCCATTTTGTCTCAGAGGGAAAAGTAGAGCAGCACCACAGACACAACATGAGAGGAGAGCTGGGAGACAGAGCTGCGCAGCAAGGGGAGTGCTGGCTGGTGGTAAAGGCTGGTGTGATAAGGGAGGCACATCAAGAAAACCCCAAAATACAACTGTGTGCTGAAGCTGGCTGGCGGGAAAAAGGCTTGAGACAGAAGAGGAGATGTGTCTACAAGTGTTCCTGCCTGGACCTACGCACATGATACATATTTATTAAACCCTTGGCAGTATTTCTGGATGAAGATACCAAGTCTGCCTCTCTTTTCTCATGTCAAATTCCATTTTCTGAGCTGAGTTTAGTTGGCTGGTTTTGGTTTGTTTGGGTTTTTTTTTGATTGGGGCACTGAATCTCCAAGGGGTGCTAACTTACAGTCATTGCTGAAAATCTTGAAGGGAGAACAAAAGCATCCTAACTCATCCCAGGACTGATGAGCAATGGCCAGAGAAGCATCACTTGGTCACAAGGAGGGAGGGAAAGCTGACGGGCTGGCTGTGGGCAACTGCGGCAGGATGGAAACAGCGGTTTGAGCAAGCAAGTAATGGCATGTGCAATAAACTATGATTAAGCGTGGCTGAGCCAAACAATCAGGACTAGATTCCTGCCTCTCTTTGCTATAGTCAGCAAAGTTCAGCCGGGTTTACAGCAGAGCCAAGTGGGGCTGAGAAATCAAGTTTGGTGTTGTCCAGTTTTAACCACCCCAAGTGCCTGTAGCACACATGAGGTTGAACAACATTTACCGTAACTCCTGTTTTCTGTGTCTCTGAACTTGGTTGCCCCCACAGGAAACAGCTTGGAGCAGGTGGTCAGTGGAGCCTGCGGATCACGGCTGGCTCCACACAGGGTACTTGTGGGTTACTGACTCACTGCCGAGTTATGAGCCCAAACAAAAGGCTTTCAGATAAACCCCAAATCAAGGAATTGGAGAAGACAAGGTGAAGGAAATGGTGATCCCAGCCTGTGCCCTGAATGTAAGCAAGGGATAAGGAATTGGTAAAGAGCAAACTAAACCAAGGGGCTGTTGTGCTTGGGTTTGGTCCTCCTACTTGCCAGAGCACCTGAAGGAGAAATCATGGGAGTGTGACAAGAAATGACAGGTGAGGGAAAAGCTGTTTTCAATGTGTCATGCTGCTTCTAGGCTGCTAGCAAAAACCCCAGACTTGTATTTTAGAGGATATTTGAACCATTCCATTGGGCTGAAACTGTTTGCTTGAACATATTAAAACCATTGAAATTTTTACCAAATAATTGATCCTAGATTAAAGTTTTGTGAATACTGCCAGAAATTTTTCCAAATGCCAATATGAATTATTTTTTTTCTCTGTCACTTTTTGGAGCTAAAGAGCTTACACCTGCAGCAGAAAATCCTACCAAACTGGAAAAGTTTACTACCTATTTATCAGCCATATCACATGCTGAATTTTCATGTGAGTATTGCTTTCAAGGTACTTAATATTATTAAAATAGATGCTTCCATTTCAGACACTTTTAAAAAACAAAGTCATGAGGGTAAAGGAGAGGAAGTCAACTTTAGACAACAACACATCTTTAACCCCTTGTGCGCTTGTTTTTTTCTGTGAATGCTGTGCAGTGGGTGATTACAGGCAGTTCACTGCTCAGTGACAAGAATGGTTCTGCCCAGTGAACTGAATATTTCATGCTCCCCTCCATGTCTATAAAGCCTACTGTATGATGAGGCTTTGAGCAACGTGGTCTAGTGGAAGTTGTCCCTTCCCATGGCAGGGGGGTTGGAACTATTTGGTCTTTAAGGACCCTTCCAACCCAAACTATTCTGTGATTGTATGATTCTATGGAAGAATTAGGTGGTTTATCAGACATCAGGCATGTCCTCTTAGGCTGGTTCACAGCCCTCAGGAGATCTGGAGAATCATCAAGCAGAAGGCTTTTGAGGAGCAGAGGCAGAGGGGGAGGTAAACACAGTGACAGTATGCATTTCTTCGCTACTATTTCTCCCAGGCATCCCTGTGTGGTGAGAGCTGTTTCTTTAAGGGACATTCTGTTTTCTTGCCTGACTGCAAGGTATGCTATCATCCTAGAAATCCCCCACTGAAGGAGCCAAGGCAGCATGTTCAGCTCCAGCCCTTGAATGACAGCAACATTAATTTACTGTTTGCTCTATTAGAAGGTCTCCTTCCTGTCACCATCCCTCCTGCTGCTCTCTCAACAGCATTTGTTTTGTGGCCTCTCATTTATTTGGTGAATAAACCCCTGCACCAACAGTGCTTTTAATATTCATTGAAAAAGAGGAAAAAACAGTCTCATTTCCTAAAAGGGGAGATTTCATTCAGAGAGCACAGCTCACACCATGAGTTTGCATGCTGTAAACTAGGTCTGTCTAGATGACTCACAGCAGTTGCCAGCAGACATACCTGTACAAACACACACCCCGAAGTATTATAAATTAGTCTAGCTGCCTAATGCACTCACTGAGTGCCTAATACTGCTGGTAAAATATACGCTGGCTTTGCTACATGGGAGGATGTTGTAAGGTCTGATCTAAAGCCAGTTTAACTCAGTGAGCTTTAGATCTGGGTTTGGATGGTGAGAAATGCCCCAAAAAGCTCTCATTCAGCAGAAGACATCAAAATGCAGCTATTTTCATGCTTAAGTGGGGATTTAAACACCTGGCGATATCAGGGTCCATATGGATAACGAACGATGCTGAGAGCCAGGTTCCTCCTTCTCAGATTCCCCAATTTTGTGTTATAATCTTGGGCCAGAGTATGTACCATAAACCTCTGCCAGTGTAGCAACACAGTTTGGAGGTGTGAGCTTGCATATGCGTTTTTATACCAGTATATTGTGTGAACTGAGCTATACCACAAAACCAGTTTTGCATCTATAGCAGGAGCTGTTGCTCCCATCTACTGTAAAGTTTCTGCAGCAGGTCAGGACCACAGAATAGTTTATTAAAATTAAAATTGTAGGAAGCCAAGTGCTCATCTGTACTGGGGAACCCTCTCTGCCCTGTGCTATGAGGTTGAAAGAAAAAATAGAAGTCTTTCCCTTTTGAAAAGAGTGGTATATTTCCAAATATTAAGATTATGTGATTCAGCTTCCTTCATCTGGGCGATGTGTTTCAAGTCACAAAGACATAATAGTGCAGTTCTGTAGAAATCTCTTCTCTGATTTATTCGTGCATGCTACAACAGGAAAATTTCAAATGCTTTTTCTGAACTCTTCCATCTCAAATTGTAAAATAAAATACCCGTTCATGCAGTGCTTTCCAAGAACATTTTCATGTGACACACCTTCAGGAAAATGCCCACTACTTGGAAGCCTGAGTGCATCAGGAGTTCAGGGGTCTTTTGCATCTTACTGGAAAATGAACTATTTGGGTTTTATGTTCTCTACATTAAAAACCATTGCTGTAGTTATGCACTTTACTGCAAGTAGCTGGCAGAGCCAAGGCATTGGGAAGAGGAAGATTTCAGGAATACAGATTTCCACCCACACCGACGCTATTTTTCAAGGCATCAAACTGATTCTGTTTACCTGCCTGTGTTACTTTAAGTCGGTGAAAACAGCTCTGTCTCTCAGGGAAGTGGGCTTGGTTGTGGCTTCAAGCAGCCAAAGCAGGCTAGAGGTTTGAATGAGCTTTCAAGCAGTGAGCTTGGATGGTGGAGCAGTTTTGCCACAACAATGTGAGGTTTGATGAGATACTTAACACTTCTGAAGTGCATTTCTGAGTGCCAGGGGGTTGTGCATTGCCTGCTAGAGCTAGCCCAATGCTGGTACCCAGCTGAACATTTTAATTGCACAGGAGCTTCCCTTCATCCTGCTGTAGCAGCTGTGATAAGGCTCCTTTTGCCTAATTTGGCCCTCTAACAGTGAAGGACGAGTGTGGTTTTGTCTCTCAGCTTTGGCAGCTCTTCTGCAGCCTCATTCCAGAGGTAGGCTCTTCCCTCTCTTCAATGTCCCGGGGGCGGAGGTAATTAGCTGAGGCTACAAGTCCTGCTTTATACAGCCGAAACTGGGTGAAATTAAACCTTCCTCGCATGAATCCTTAGACTGCAGTGCCCTAAGTGATTCCAGCACTAAGACCCTTCAGCTTTTACTATATCTTTATTTCACAGCAATATCCAGATTAGAAACACATTGCAATGATTGTTTGAGGCATATGTTACTGTCAGATCTGTTCTGTGAGTTTCTGAAATTTGGTATTCCCATGTTTGTAAGACAAGACAGCAATTTCTGCATTAAGTTTTGGCTTTGATAGTTTGATGCTGTCTCTGAAGCAGATGGGTATTCAGCTCCATATGTCATCCAGAGCTTTGTTTTGAAAACATCCAGGGAAAATAAAAAAGGAAGAAGGAACTTCTGTCAGATTTTATCCTGGTTTGTTGACCATCACTCAAAAGTGGACAGACATTTAACAGTGGGTATGAACGCAAACACTGGAGCAGTAGAACTTCCAAGTATACCAGGTGAGTCAAAAAATGAACTGAAACTTTCTGATTGAAAAAAAACAAAGATTTTAAAATTATAAAGACTTCTGGGCTGCTTATGTCAGTTTTGCCACATTGCTTATGTCAAAGAGGTATTTACAGGCTGCATGACTTTGACAAATTCTCTTGGAGATAACTTCATCATCATGTCTTCACACCATAGCTAAAAATACCATACAATAAGTTTCTAAAAGGCTTTACCTACATAAGAGTTTTCTATTTCTAGGTCAGGTGAGAGCCAAAATCTCTCCAGCAAATTTTCTGGGCATACAATTGCCATTCAGTATATTGCCGCAGAAGGGATGAATTATTTGTTCCACCCTTAGCCAAAAAGACACTATGGAGTCATATGTTTGGTCCCCACAGCTCCTGCCTTCTTGTTCTCAGCACCCTTCTCTCCCAGGTTCACAGCTGCCACATACAGCTGTACCTCCTGCCCACCACAGGGACAGCTGCACTCCTGGTGACTCAGCACCAGAAGCACCACAATTCATGGGGTGGTGGGTTCAGATGAGTCTTCCCCAGCTTTGCCTTTCCTGATAGTGGTAGCTGGCTCCCTAGCCTCCCCAGCATCCATGCACTGGCAGTGAGGGAGAGCTGGAAATATCAGCCCTGACAGATGTCTTGGACTCAGCCCACCCTCTTGCCCATCAGTGCAGCATCAGCTAACAGAGCTGTACCAGTCTTCTTGTGGAGCTGCATTTGTGCCTGAACGCAACAGCATTCAGACCTTAACATAAGCCCACCAACTGTGCTTGTAAAGCAGTTGGGTATTATAGGGAGGAAGGCAACTGGAGCACCTCGACAGATAACCACCCTTCCACGTGGAGATCATCGCAGGGGACAAACAGAGGCCTTTAAAAATTAGCTATTAACCCTGAAACTAAAAACGTGCTCATTTATCTATTTCAAACCAATACCAAAATTCAAACCAATGTCAGAACATTGGGTGGTTTCATCACATTTCACTTTTTAAAGACTAGTGAAGGATTTTGTGTGCACCCACTGACATGCACATGAGCACACAAGCACATGCATTTCCTTTAATCCTTGATCCAGACAAACTAAAGATTATGTTGTCGCATTAAAGGCTAATGTGATGAAAAGATCAAGGCAGTTAATGAAGTGCAAAATTCACCCTACTTATGACAAGAAATGTTGCTCTCTCCAGGGAAAACTCCGTACTGAAAATGTGGCTTTTTAATGAAAGTTATTTGTGTTTGTTTAATATTCTGGACCATGAGAAAAGGTTTTTGTTGTTGTTTTGGCACGTTAATAGCGTAGAGTGCTGCATCACTTCATTTTTCCTAACAACTCAAACTTTTTGGCAGACAGCCCCAAGCAAGAGTGGATTACCTCTCATCTTTAATGGGATAGTTCATTAGTAGATTTGGTCATGTAATTGAGAAGGATAGTAGAAAAATTTTAAGAACTTCCTAGCTGCTGTATGTTCATTTCACCTACTGTCAAGCGCTGGGAACCCAGACCCACCGCAGCCTCTGAGACTCAGTTAATTACTCTCTGTCTCAGAGTGATTGTTCCTGCCCCGGCTTCCTCCTCACAGAGGTTAAGCACTGTCTAATGAATGTGGAGGGAGAATTAAAAAATCACAACCCTGAGTGTGTGGAAATCAACTATGTGAGACTTTTCAAGCTGCATTGTAAAGACAGCGTTAGCAAAGTGCACATAGAAATCTGTCCAATGCAGCCAGCTGCCCGTGACCATAGTGCCTAAGCAACATCATAAAAAGCTCCTAGGGAGCTCTCAGAGCAGGCTGCTTTGCAGGAATTTCTCTGCCTTACACTCATATGCATCTTGAAATACTTAGACACAGTGACTGAGTAAGCAACTTCATACCACACAGTATTTTACTTGCAGTCAAATACACCTATATCCCTACACTCTCCAATAAATTGCAGAGAGCTAAATTTGGAACTCCTTGTCAGGAGAAAATAAATGTATTACAGATGAATGTTTTCAATAGTTTCCACAGATTCAGTCTAAAGTTAATAATCACTTGTTTGCTTTTCCTAAGGTGGTTTTCCCTCACAGCTGAGATTTGCAACTGATGATACCCCTATAGTGAGTGACAGTATGAAACTATTTATTTCCAGCAGTAAGGAAATTATGTATCATATTACTCACAAGAGGCGTGGTGTATTCTGTTCTTGGAAGTTCATGCTCATCTGTACGTTTTACAGGAACAAGGTTGTCAGAAGCACTGAACACTCCTGTCCCACTTGTGAAGGTACTGCAAACTGGGGATTTACTTGTAGTTATCAGAGTGTGATGACAGCTTGCTCTCAGGGAAAGCTGAATTACAGGAGCCATGCAGCAGATGTGGAAAGCTTGGACAAACTCATTGCAATTGTCTGGAGAGGAAGGAATGCCACAGAAGACTGACAATTATTTTTAAGTTCTGAAATGATCCTGAATCAGGGATTTGTGCAAGTGAGGGAAGAATCTTCCCTAAGTCATCCTCACACTGTGATGTCTCAGAATAACTAGAGTTTCAGAAAACTGTTCTATAAAGTTCTGCAAGCACTGGCTCAGGATAGACAACTCTCATATGGGACTTCTCTAGCTCAGAAGTATTTTCACCAAGAGGAAGGCAGAGGTGCCTCTAAAAGTTTCCATGTCAGTGTTATGGTTAAACGTAGACCAGCTTGGGTGAGAAGGACTCTGGCAGCACTGAAGATAGTGTACCTAGGGGTGAACATATTCATTCAGTGCTGAGAATCTTGCTGCCTTCCTGCATTTCCAAACCTTTTGGTACCATCTTGCTACCCCTACCCCTGGGGAGGATAATCAGGTAAATTCTGTTCATTTAGACTCACTGAAAAACACATCACTGTGTGACACAAATCCGGTAACTTTTTAGCAAACCGCAAGGACACAAAACCTGCTTTCTAAAAAGTTAAAGGTGGCCACAGTGCCTCTGCAAGTACCCTTTACTAAGACATTGTGAATAACGCATGGCTTTCAGCAGGTATTGCCAGTTTCCTAACTAGGAGCAGTGAAAGTCCATTGTTGTATTTCAGATTAGAGGCTGTGGCTATGGAAGCAATTGTTACGTACTTTGAAAAAGGAATAGTATATATAGGAAGCACGCAGTGTATAAGGGGTAGTATGTGTCCAGAGTCCAAGAGAGAGAATATCAATAGGATGTTTATATACACCCCAACCTTGATCTATTACAGCTGAAATGGCAGAAGAATAGCTCTTTAATATTTATGTGTTAACAGCTGGTGTAGATTCACTGTTTAAGACTGGCTTGCATGGGAAATTTTGCCCTAGCAGCTATGCCAGGGTAGTTTCCTTTGTGGACTCTATTCTGGAATAAAAAATCATTTTACTTCTTAAAAACACTTGTACTCACAAAATGGAAGTGCTATCCTGGAATAAGGGCATGTTTATTCTGGAGTACTCCCCATATAGGGAGTCACACTGAGTGGTAGCGCAATACCAGTTCTGTCCAGAATATTTACCCCGGTTCCATTTTTTCTCCCAAAAAGAGGGCCTTGTGACAAATGCTGGATGCAGAAGACATATCTAGGGTGGAACAGATTTAGAGTAGCTCAGAAAAAGATATTTTTTTTAAATTTTAGGAAACCATCCACAAAATGTTGAAATTTTAGAATTCCAGGAAAGTTCCAGTTTTCAAAACAAACACAAGACACTTAAAATGAGTGGAAAACCCAAACGCTCTACAAAACAAGGCTGCCTATTTAGACAGTTACTACTACCACTAGGACATTGACTACTCATGTTGAGTGCTGGAGTAGATTGGGTTTACTCTCTCTGTACAAAATGGATGTGAGAGATTGCCACATTTCTGGTATTTTATCGGAAGATGGATGACAACCCTATAACTCAACTGACAGCATCCAGATCACAAACGTTAACCCAACGTTAATCTGCACTGGGGAGCAAAGCTCACTGCTGGAAAGAGGTCTCCATCACTGCTGCGCATGTTGCACACACACAGAGTCCTTGCTGCCCCTCACGTGTTTGCTATTGCCCTGTGACACTCCCACCACTCCAATTGCCCCACCTGAAGGGGTTTTGGAGAAGGTCTACTGAAGGAAGGCAGGAGCCTGTGGCCTGTCCTTGGTATGCAAAAATAAAGATTTAATCAGAATCTAGCTTACATTTTGATAGAAAACTCAGACATTAGACTTTCCTACAAAACACAAATGCACAGATCCAGCAGTTGAAAAGGTTAAGACAGAGACTCCTCTTTACAGCTGTGCTTTCAGTTTTAATGCATTCTGTACAAAACCTTTTCATATGTCTGAAAAAGAAAGTGCCTACTTTAGATGATTAGGGTGCTGTTCTCAGAGGAAGTTGAAGATGTCCATGGTAACAAAATAAATAATGGAGAGAAAAATGGGTCATGCTTTTTTACAGCATTTGACAATATCACAGATCTTTTTTTGAAGTGTTAAAATGTGTCTTTTATTTTGTAAATCGTACCAGCCAATACTGGCATTTGGCAATCTGCAATTTATTAGCCGTGGCCCTCTTTCATCAGAAGTCACTCTAAATAACATTGTGTCTGCTTTTTATATACTGTGACTCATCACATTCACTAAAATGATGATCTGGCAGGTGAAAGTGAACAGCAGGAAAAACTGTTGGAGACCCTTCAGGTGAGGCAATTGGAGTGGTGGGAGTGTCACAGGGCAATAGCAAGCACGTGAGGGGCAGCAAGGACTCTGCGTGTGCTAGAGGTCACATGCATTTCCAACATGGGCAGCAGTGATGGAGACCTCTTTCCAGCAGTGAGCTTTGCTCCCCAGTGCAGATTCTCCTCGAGGATCTGGAGAACCTGCCAGCAGACAACAATGAGCCTAGCATTGAGTTTCTTAAGAGCAGTTCCTGAGGCAGGCATGAGAGGAGGTTCAAGGTTAAGGCAAAAATTGGTGCCTTCGGGATTTTGCTGAACAGCCAAAGTTCTTCTCTTGAGATGTAAAAGCTGCTGCCGGGAGCAGGGTAGAGACTTAGCCCTCCTGAATCTATTTTAATTAGCAACTCACTTTCTGGGAAATGGACTCTCTGGGATATACCTTATGTAAGGGCACAGCCACTGCAACATGCCTGGACAACCACTTGTGGGAATGACCTCAGTTTGAAAATCTTCCCTTTGTTTTTCCAACTGGCAGGTTACCAGTTTTTCTGAGGCACATGGTAGGAGAAACTCATCACCAGCTTTGAGCTGATCGCTCCCCAGAATGATTGCAGCCTGAGTGGGAGCCTCCTGACACTCAGTAAAGTCTGTTATTCCTTGTTTTGAATTTTTAGATTCAGAAGTTGAGCCTGACAAATACATAGGTACATCCTGCCTCCTTGTATCCTTCAATCTGTGCTACCCTTCTGCAGAAGATCTTGCATCCAACTTTGATAACTTTGAAAAATCTACCAATTCAGGCAGCTTTCTCCATCCTCTATGCTTTATGATGAGAATAAGAGATACTACCTTTTTTTCTGAGATGATGTCTGAGAGAAGGATCATGAGCAAAATATGAAGTGCATTAAGGTCTTAAAGTGGGGCAGCCACAGAGATATGGACACACTATGTGTTTCTTGTAACACCTTTGGGGAAGGTGCAGGAACAGTGAATTCCTTGTCCTGTCCCTCTCTGAGCAAATGTGACATCTAAACACTAACCCAACGTGATATCACTGCACTAGCCATGAGCCTCCACTTATCCTAATTTGATACATGGAAATGGAAGACATAGCCCCAGCTCCACTAAATTTTCCATCTAAATGATACCTCAGTAGTATAGCCTGAACATTCAGCAAAGGAGTAAAATGTACAAAGAAGACAAATAGAGTCTTTGATACAGTCATGGCAGCGGCTTTAATGTATTTTCCTCTTTTCTTGGTTTATGTCTTTTGCAGACAGGCATAGTTTGATTTGCCCATGCTCTGAGCTATGTATACACAAGCCAACTGTGCACCGGAAACCACATGGCCATGATTAGTGTAGCATTGTGCCCAAGCTAATAAACTGGGCTCTGAGGCAGGATATATTAAGTTGGGCTGACTGCCACCCTAATATGTCTGCCTGGCATCCATCTGGTACAACTTGCAGGCAAGACATGGTTTCCTTTTCCTTCAAAAAACCATGTAGCTGCACTCCCAGTGGTTAGAAGTTAGCTCTGGAGGAAGGAGCATGTTGGCGGAAGGAAATGAAATGGAGATGCCCCTCACCTACCAAGCAATGGTGAAGAGGAAACTCTATGGATTGCAGTCATCTTGAAAGAAATTAAGGTGGGGTTAGAAGGAAGACACAATAGAGGCAGCGAGAATATGCAAAGACAAATGGAGAAATAAAGACTTCATCCAGAGGTGGTAGATTTTATAGTGGTATAGGACCAAAGTCCTCCTGTTGGCTGGACATGGCAAGACCCCAAGAATTCATCACTCACTGCCTCAGCCAGGTATGAGTGTCCCAAGTAAAAGATACCTCTTACATCACCATCCATACTGCTTTGGGCCAACACCAAAACTGCTTTGCAGTGTTATTTTATCCTCTTCCTTTTCAGGTCCCACAGAATGACACGCCTCCATCACATCCCAGACCTATCTACACTGGTACCTCTGAGGCTCCATGGTCAGAGGTGCTCCTGACAACTTAACATCAGCACCACCTAAATACAGATGAAGAAAAGGAATGGAATCCAGTACAAGGAATTCTCCCATCGATCTGATTCAGCCAATTTGGTGTGAGAAAATTCCCAAATGAAAAGTCAAACCTGTTGTGTTGGGTAACTCCGGACATGTAGGAAAAGAAAATTTTTCTAGACCACAAGCCCTGTGGAAGCAGAAGCCACAAAGATTTTGGCCTTCCCTTTCATTCCCTCTCTCATCCTTACAGTTTCAATCCATCTTATACAGCTGCTACCTGTTTCTTTCCCTCCTGTTTCTCTTGATAAGTTGCCTCATGACTGCGGTGTGTTTGATGGAGAAGATCTGGCTGCTTTCCAGGCTGAGCCATCTAGAAGGGCAGCTGCTGAAGCACCTCCACTCTCAGGTGCAGAGCATTCAGTCTGTACGTCTCTGGTGAGCTGAGGAATAAGGCATGGTGCTGCAGAGGTCAAATGTATTCCCCATGGGTTGATGAAAACAGCTATTTTATTTTGTTGCTACCATTAGACCACCCTAAAGCCTCCTAAGCTTCTTTGAGACAAGGACTCCTCATTTTACAAATAGATCTAGGGTATGATAGTAAGTCCTGGATCGAGCAGCGGGTGGGAAGAAGGTTGAGGTTTGGCCTACTGTAGTCAGAGGGCTTACCTGAAGTTTTCAAGCTGGAGCTGGACACTGCCATGAGGTGGGAAGGGGAAGGAGAAGGAGGAGGCAGAGGTCCTCACAGGCCCTCCTTTGGGGAGTTGTAATAGATTCCTGCATATTCAATTAGTGGGATGGAAAGCTGATTTAAAACAGATTACTGTTGCTGTAGCTCATGCTATGCAGATTCAAGATGTTGTTCAGATGTGAGCCAGGGTGCCCCTTTATCTTCCCAGAAGTGATTCAGAGGAGCACCACCTGTCCCACCAGGATGAGTTTAGCCTGCAATTGTTCTCACCATTTTTGTAAAGATGGCTCCCTGGGTATATGTGCTATTGCAGTTAGTTAAAAAGAATTGTATCTATCCATTATTCTGTCTCTTTTTTCTCCCTGACTGCTGTGTTATTTTAGTCCATACTAGAAATTAGTAATTTCCTTAAGCAAAATGCTCAAGGTAATTTGCATCATGACCATGCAAACATGTGTAAACATCCTGCTTTCTAATAATACCTTCTTGTTTGGTGGAGTTTGGTTGTGAAAATCTGACTTTTATTGTATTTGTGTTTGCATCTTAACTCATTCAGCAGGGATGCAGAAAGGAACAGACTGCACAAACCCTATTCATACACAAAGCACAGCAGCAGCAGCAGAAACACCAACAAAACACAGCTAAGATAAGAAGAACACATCTGATGGGAAGCTTTTCAGTCCAAGCCTGGGGGTTGGATGGAATTGAGGCATGGTGGTAACCTGGGGAGTCTGTCAAA
The DNA here is from genome assembly GCA_024733675.1 of Psilopsiagon aymara. Taxonomy (NCBI): domain Eukaryota; kingdom Metazoa; phylum Chordata; class Aves; order Psittaciformes; family Psittacidae; genus Psilopsiagon; species Psilopsiagon aymara. The sequence goes on from JANRGW010022821.1 coordinate 28,324, forward strand.
GCTTTAAGGAGGAACAGGAAGCGAAGCAAGATGGGCAGCAGTCTGCTTCACTGATGGCTGGCAAAAAGTTTTGTTGGGCTGCTTCCCATTCAGCCTTGGAAAAGTAATTTCCTCTCTTTTTTCCTCCGTTCCCTCCTCAAAATGAGGATGATTGCTTCCTTCTTTCTAATCCTTTCATTTGTGTCATACAGTGACAGTACAGGTTCAGCTTTGTTTCTCTTCCTGTAGACACTGGACCCCAGATTGCGCCTGAGGATGTTGGCTCCTGCTGTTGTAGCAAATGAGCAGGGAAGAAATTCTGGAGGTTGAGAAAGCGGGCATGAACCTGAAAATGAACCTGGAAAAAGAAAGGACACATACTAATTGGTGCTATAACCTGTCCCAGTTCTTTTGACTCGATTCATATGGAATATGCTCCTCTTTGCCTAAAGACAGAGAAAGAAGTGATGTCACAAATAAAGGCAGTTTGGAGAAACAGGACCCTGTGAAGTACAGCTAACCATTAGAAGGATCCCAGTAATACAAAATGAAGGATATGACTCTGGCAGTAGCTGAAAGATTTGCCAGACAGAGAAAACTATGAAGAACTTGGTGGGCATGGAAATGAGGAAGGGTACAGACTGAAAAGCTCAAGTATTTGAAGAGAGAGAATATCAGCCCACAAGGCACAAAGCTGGTGCTGAGAACCAAGAGGTGACTCAGAGGACAGAGCATACTTCTCTGTATGAGAGCTCTGATCTTAGAGATTTGTATCAAATTAATGTGGATCAACTGGCACGAGACAAGAATGTTTTCTCCTTCTCATGTGCTCTTAGTCATTTTTGGAGAAGGTGGGCAGGGAGCAGGAGAGAATATACATGTATGAATGTACATTTATACGTAGACATATACTCATGGTAGGACCTTTACGTTGCACAGAACAGACCATTTCTGGGCACTTCTCCATATTTAAAAATACGTTCTGGCAATTCAAGTGAATAACACCCAGCCACTTCCACTTTGGCCCGACAACCGCCTTTCTTTGCTTGATTTTGTGTGTCTCCTCGTAACAATCTGCTAGAGCAGAGTCCAGGGGCTTGCCAAAGCAAGCCTTCTCATTGTGGTGCCCTGCAGTCCCCCTTAAGGCTAGCTCTGGTGAACTCTTGGAGGAAGCAAATTCCAGAAGCAAGCATTCACTCCTGGAGCAGGCACAGAGACTGGAATACTCCTCTGCTGCAGAGATTTCAGATACGTGGTTTCTGGCCCCTCTCTAGCACACGCAGTGTATATTGGTATAGAAGTGATATAGTTGTGCTTTGTAAAAGATAACTTTTCTTTCTTATGTAAATAGCTTTCTGATTGTGGAACAGATTTTTCAAAGGCAAAGTACTGCATAATGAGGCTGTCTGGAGTTCATGGATAATGTGTAATAAAGCCTCAGGAAAGTAAAATGTTGCCCACTCTGAAATAGATCTGCAGTGCTCACTCAAATGGATATATCTGGGGAACTACATAGGGAAAGGAATCTAAAAGTAAGACAGAGAACAGGGTTAAGAAGAAATACAAACAGGGTCAACAAATCAATAACATAAAGAGTATTTTACCAGAAGATGAAATTGAGTGCAAAAATATGACACCAACTAAACACTAGTGATGTTAACAGAATGCTAGGTGGTTTGGCTTTCACACAGCTAGAAGAAATCTCCCAGGCCTAGAGAAGGGTGCAATGAGATGCAGTCCTGGAAAGTGACTAGAGGGTTATAGAAATGCAAGGGAAGAGTCTGTAGCTTATAATTGCAGGGAAACAGGAGTTGTTTACAGCAACACTACTTCCTGCCTGCAGTTTAAAAATAACATGACAGTTGCCTTAGAATAAAGGCAAAGCAAGAGTTGTTCAAAGTAATTATCTTTAACACCATTTCAGCAAGGACTACTCCACACTAGTGACAGCTTTCATAAAGCTGCTCTATGAGAGACACACATGGTTTCCCAGGAGCTCCAGGCATCTAAAAGAAAATTTTGGCACTTAAGAAGTTGCCTTATTTCCAGTAATTGCTTAAAGAGTTCAAACACGAGCCTCCCTCTGGCCTTCAGCTAATCACTTCTTTAACTCCAGGCAAGATAATTTTTACATATCTCACGAAGATGCAGAGAGGGTTACTTAATCATTTTGTAAAACATTCAGTCTCACACAATTATCAGATGTTAGGGCTGTTGTGTGCTGTCTGTGGCCATCTTTGGACACCCAGCATTCTGTGCTCTGAGAGTAGGCAGTGCTGCAGGGGACGCTCATTCTGTAACACTCCCTTCTTAGGAGCCATCATAAGAAAGAAGTTTAGTTGCAGCGGTCATGGGTAAATAACGTTGGTATCTGACTAGGTCCATGAGACATGGCAGTTTGAAAGTTCTGGCTCAGATTTCTTCCTTACCCCACTACTCAGTGTTCTGAAAGTTAAGCTGACTGCGCTGGCATTCCCTCAGACATATACACAGACCATCCACTTGTGAGCCATTTGTTTTCCAATACACAGAGAATTATCTGTAAATGTTAAAATGTTCCAGGTCCCCCAACAGTAGACGCTCTTGGCTCTTCAACATAGATCTGCATGAGGGGTACGGCTAGGTTAGTAACTTAAGTGGGTTAGGAGGTGGGAAGAAGTAATTAATGTCCATAATACTGATGGAACCTATTGAAGGTACAGTTTTAATTAGATGCTTATAAATGCAGGTTTTAATTAAATACTGAAACTATCAGGGATAATCTGTGTTCTTTTAAGGTGACTTTACAGATTTCTAGTGTGCCACAGAAAAAACATACCAATGCAGCTCCATAGTTGAAATAATTATTTATACTGCCAATAGAGTTGTAATAACTCTTTGCAGTTAACTTTGCCCCCACAGTACTTTCTTCTGTTGTGAACTTTACATATCTAACATTTACAATTAATTACTTGACAGGTAATCCTTGACACCTGTAGCACTTTCCAGGTGAACATGAATGTGTTTTCTGTACAAGGCAAGAGCATTTTGCGGTGTTTATCTATATTGTGGAGGAGCCAAGGCAGAGTGGTTAAAAGGCTTGCAAGTCTGCACAGCAGGTGCTGTTTTCTGTCTGCCTGGCAGAAAATGCAGGTGAGACACAAACCCCTGAATTTTAACCATTGGCTTGTGCACAGGCATCCTCCTGGGTTTGCCCCAAAGTTTGCCAAGGGCTCCAGGGGATGGCAGCTGGTGGAGAGCTGGCCTGTTCATGGGCCATGTGAGGAAATGCAGAGCAGATCAAAAAGCAGAAACAGAGAGCACAAGGTTTTAGTGATAGTCAAAACAAGTCACGTGCAAAGTTTGTGGCATGTTTTCTGCCTGCAGTGTAGTCCTGGAGTCCTTTAGAACGCTGCGGTAAAGTTGTGTAGGCTTTATTCATCAGTGCCTAAGAATAAATACCACTTGACTCCATAGGTCTGGAGCTCCCATCAGACAAGCAAGTTTGGTCAGTTTCTGGGGAGCAGAGAAGGCTTTGCACAGGCATTTGGAAAGCCAGTCTCCTCTGTCCTTAGTCATGTGGGGAACTTCTCCGAGTAATTGCTTCAGCTCCAACAGGGGAGAATGAAACAGATGTTTCTGTTCTTTAGCATGTTCTTGTAAAGACTGAAATCTTGCTGTTTTGAATACCAGACTCTCCAAAGGACTCTTCTTTCCCATGTCTTAATTTTTACTCTTGTGGTCTTTTTTTATTCCATCTACATTTAGTCAGAAAAGGGATTTAGAGGAATGTAAATAAGCGGGATGCATGTCTGTAAACATAAGAACAAAATTGGCAGTCCCCTGTCAAATGGTCTGGTAAATGTGTTGACATGACCATACTGTATTTTGACAGATTTAGGAGCCTGCCTGGTTTCCCACTCTTACTTTCTCTCTTCCTCTGCTCGTACACGCATGAAGACTTATTTACATTTTAAAACTGATCTAAGCAGGCAGGCACTATATTTGCCTGTACAACAGATAAACTGAAGCTTCCCTTATATCTTGAGCACCTTAAGTTAACTAGTTACTTTTACACAGATAGACAAATGGATAGACAGATAATTTACTGGTAGGTTACCAGATGGGTAACATTCAATTTCTTTTGAGGTCTGCTAATAGCTCAGTATTGGAGCCTGACAAGAGAGTCACAGGTGGAGCCAATCAGGATGCTGGCTGTGTGTCCTACAGCTTTGTCACCCTGAATAGATTTTGAAAGTGGTTGGAGTCCCCAGAAGCTTGTCTTCCTCCTCCTTGTCTGCCAAGAGACAATCTATGAAAAGGGAAAACATCTTGGGCTGAAGCCTCTGGAATGCATATGCTCTCTAATATATCCTTGGGGAGAAAGTGTAGTCAATTCTCTGCAAATGGTCATCCATCCTACTAGCCAATAAAATCAGGACCTGAAAAAGACTCTCCATATAAATTATCCTATATTATCTAGCTGTATCTTAGACTGGCAAGTGAAACAGCAGGATGTTTGCCAGCTGTTTCAGCAAGTTTCCCTGAGCAGCAGCAGTATCCGCATAATCAGCCTTAAGCAGTGCTGTGGCCACAGTGAGGCAACATGACATGTCCCAGGAAAGCAAGTTTTACCCAGAAATTAAGATTGCTTACTGAATTCTCTTGAAGTTAGAAGACAACTGGTCTCAAAAGCTGGTTTCCCCACTCTTCCCATTCTCCCCCTTCTAAAAACATGACCTTTCTATAATGTTTTGTAAGCAGGTATCTTCAGATAGAGGAAATTCTACAGCTTGTTGGATTCTGACCCACAGAGCAGCCCTGGGGGGAGCCTGGCCCCCAGCCAGCTTACTGAGCCAGCAGTGGGTCCTGCAGTGGGTCAACCTCTCTGCCCTGGGAATGATCCCAGAGACTCTCCCACTGTGAAGGCTGATGGGCTCATCCAGGGAATTGCCTCAGGGAAGCTGGTCTGTCCAGCAGGACCATTTCCATTGTCAGCAGTGGCTGTGAACACCAGGTTTTTGCTGCTTTTCAGGAATGTGAGTTTGTTCCATTCATAAAGAAATATGGAAATTCTCAATGATGTATACTAATGTGGAGTGAGGTTTGAGCACAGTAGACACGAGCCAGATTAGTGGGGTTGGGGACTTGTTTTATATATATATATAAAAAAAATACATTTTTATATATATAATATGCATGTACAATTTTAATGAGGAGAGGAATGACTGTTTTGAATGGGGAGAAGCTGGAGTTCCTGTCAAGCTGCTCCATGGAGCCTACTAAAAAAAAACCAAAATCAAAATCAAAGCCTGAGTGGGAATGAGAGAATAGGTATTTTCCTCAAACCTTTCTGACCTCAGTGGTGGAATAGCTGGATTTGTTTTGGTTTGTTTCCTTTTTAATGTAGGAGAACCATGAATTTCTGTACTGATCCCATGTGGTTCAAGTAATCATGACGCTGTTTGTGAAGCCACTGCTTAGCTTTCACTTCTGACCGCTGAAAACCAGGCACATTTCAGAAGTGATAAACTGCTCAGTCTCTAGGGGAGAAAAGGCAAGAGGTACCTGCAGCTCTCTTTAACCCCCCATCACATTGCAACCAGCCACTGTGCCCTGCTGCCTGCTCTACACAGCTTCATGCACACCCTGTACATCAGTCAGAGCAGACAGACTCTTCAGCGTACAAATCAAACCTGTGGTTTGCAGGCACGTTATTTGGAAACACAGCCAGTGACCAGCTTGTGCATAATGTCAGAGGTGGAGTGCCTGGATGGTGCCTTTATCTGCAGGAAGCGGGGAATGCCCTGGGAAGCTAGTGTGGGAGGAGTAGCATGGGCCACCTCTGCAGCCGTCTGCGGCCATGCAGATGGCTCCGGTGCTTGCTGACCAGGAAATCATAGAGAAGGAAGAAGGGAGAAACACAAACAAAACCATCGTTGCTGAAATCTTTACCATCTGGCTTTGAGAAGATGATAGGGTTGTTGGGTTTTAACAGACAAGCAGAGAAACACGGGCTTGTTTGGTTTTTGTTGGGTTTGTTTTAATTTTTGCATTGGCATCTTTTGACTCAGTCTCCTAAACTCCCTTGTCCTACTTCATCCCCCTTTTCTTGCCTATGCAAAGCCATTAAGGGCTTACAATGGAAATATCTTTGTATCTATGTAGTGGAAAACACCCGTTTAAACCGGATGTTTGAGATCAGAAGGACTGACCCAGAATCTGCACTGGGGCAGACATGAAAGCATGAAAATTTCATTCACAAAGGTTTTCTGGGACCGGTTCTCTTCTGTCTAAGTGGAGTCACGCACATGCTGGCTCAGACTCTCCCACAGCATTTCCAGAGCAGATTCAATTGCTTTTAAAGTTATGCAGGGCTACATCCTTAATGGACAGAGGCCATGAGCACGACTGGGAACAATTACCAGCTGAATAAGACGTTCATCTGCAAGGGGTGCTCTTTTGCCAGCTACTACCCTTGGCTGGCCCAGGGAGCGAGAGGCACAGTCAATCCCACGCCTACTTGTTTTCCTTCCCTTCATCGCCACAGTTTCAACTGATTTTGATTACTCTGGCGCCAAATAAATGAAAACATTTCATAGACATATAATCATCCATCACTGTGAAGAAAGGAAAAATGTCTGTGTACTGTATGTTTATAAATATGCTTAATGAAAAAAGGGATAGCTCTACCCTTCCCAGCCTCGTGCGGCTGCAGCCAGCATAGCTGCATGTCATGTCAGAAAAGCCGGTTGCTGCTTACATCCCGACATGGTCTCTGGCACAGCTGCGGAGCTGGTGGTGCCATGGAGGAATGCATAGCCCTGCCTTCCCACCAGGTTACAAAGGTTAGTGCCCAGGGAGAGGTAAGTGATTGGAGGTACAGG
>JANRGW010022824.1:0-13166 GCA_024733675.1 Psilopsiagon aymara
TCATGGGACTGGAGCACCTCCTGTATGAAGATAGGATGAGAAAGTTGGGGCTGTTCAGCCTGAAGAAGAGAAGGCTGAGTGGAGACCTCATAGCAGCCTTCCAATATCTGAAGGGGGCCTATAGGGATGCTGAGGAGGGCCTCCTCTTTAGGGACTGTAGTGATAGGACAAGGGGTAATGGTTTCAAACTTAAACAGGGGAAGTTTTGATTGGATATGAGGAAGAAGTTCTTTACTGTGAGGGTGGTGAGGCACTGGGATGGGTTGCCCAGGGAAGTTGTGAATGCTCCAACCCAAAGCTCTGTCCAGCCTGGCCTTGAATACCACCAGGGATGGAGCATTCAGTGACATGGTTCAGTGTGAGGTGTCCCTGCCCATGGCAGGACATTTGGAAATAGATGATCTTAAGGTCCTTTCCAACTCTAACTGTTCTACGATTCCGTGATTCTAAAGCAAAAAAACTGACCACCCTGAAATGTGCATGTTGTGCATGTGGGTCCTTGGCATCAGATGTTTCATGTTGTAGAAGCTCTCCTAGAGCAGTAGAGGCAGCCCACACCACTTTATAATGCAAACATCCTATCACAATCTCTTCTGTTAAACTGTGAAGCTGAGAGTATGAATGGAGCAGTGTAGGACTAACCCTTAGTGTCTGCTATCCATGTGGGAAGATACAGCTAGCTCACCACTGGCATATCACTACTACTACTACCATTTTTAGAATAACACCTAGAGGCTCTGACAAGCATTAGGCCACTATTTTAGGCACTGCTTAGACTTAATAAAGTAGTCCCTACCCTAAACAGCAGGAAATGAAATTCTCCAGACCAGGCATAAATAGGGTCACAAGTGAAAAATTACTGTGCTCTTATCCTCACTCAGATTTGAGCTCACCACTAAACTGCAAATTATTTTGCACAAGTAGTCAGTCCATCTCAGCTGAGGCCAGCCCTGAGAACACAGAAATGCTGGAGGTCGCAAGCAAGGCGAGACAGCCAAACTGGGCAGCGAAAACTCCTGCAGCCTCTCTCTCTCAGCTGCTGGTTCTGCCAGGAGACCTATGTCTTCCCAAGCACTAAATCATCCCTGACAGCAACTTAACGTCTTTCATTTGTATGAATAAATTTCAAAACATCCCATGATTACAGCTTCATAATATTCGGGAAGCAGATGGCAGGCACAGCTGAGAGTAACAGTAGTTGTAAGTGCAAATACAAGGTGGGAGAGAGGAGGGGGAAGATAGAGAGTTGGCTTAGGAAAACTGTAGGAAAAGGAGCTCTTATTTTGAAGACACAACCAAATGATGAAAGCAGGCTGGGAGGATTGAAGTGCTGCTGGGAGAAAACCACCCAGCTCTGCTACTTGAGCACCGAACAGTGCTCTTAAATGTCCTACTAAGCAGACAAGACAGAGACAGAGAGGAAGAGGGAAAGTCATTAATACATTCAACTGCACTTGACCCTCAGAAGTAACGCTTTGCTCTCCTGGGAAATAAACAGCAGTAGGCATTTCAGAAACTAACAGTCAGCACCTGGATTATCACACATAATAAATCCCATGTCCACCAGGACACCTTCTTTACTTCTAGGCCAGGTGATAAAGTTCACCAGTCTGAGATAAAGCTCTTACTTTCCTGAATCATGTCAGGGAACAAATAGCTCGCATTTATCAGCTGATCCTACCAATGCTTTAAAAATCATTACACCCTCATTACAATCCTTGAGGTGATGTTTACTTCATTAAGATGCAAGAGAGAATGTGAAACCATACATGGTGCTAAACGAAGTTCTCACAGTGTCTCTTCAGAATACTCCCATTCTCATTCCAGGCAACAAGGAGAGATTATTTCATTCCTTCTATCTTCTGAAAAGTTAAGCAATGGAGAGGAAATCTCAAGGAAGACGCTCAGTTCACCTTTTTCCTCTATCCCGCTCTCTGCCATTTTTTTTAAACACATCAAAGTAAAAACTGACATGCAGTGCCCTGAAGCTCTCTGCAGCATGCTTTTAGGTTTTGGGAATTTCATTTTCTATCTTATGATGTTTACATGAGAGAGGATGAAATACTTGCTTTAAGGTTCATCTTAGAGATGCAATAAATGTTGTGGCTTCTCACTGCAATGGAACAAATTCTTTTGTAGATGGACAGGAGGAGAGTATGTGGTTTAGTTTATAATTGAGCTCTTGGGTATGGGTGGAAATGCCATACTGGGTGTATCTGAAAAAGCAGAATGGGGAAGAAAGAGAACAAAAAGAGGAACTGGTGACTTATCCAGTGAAGTACTTGCTTTTGCTTTAAATGCAGTCCACCCTAAATTCAGTCCCTGTTGAACTGCAGCTGTCCATACACACATACACATGAGCAAAATCCCAACATTATAATTCATCAGATTTTATAGCTTCTCCTTAGGTAAGTTCCAAGAGTGAGACAGCACAAACACTGAATTTCATCTGCTTTGTAACAGAAAAGTTAATTCACCTCCAAGTTCTTGAGACCAGATGGAGATAATCTTTATTATGCCATACTATGCTGGATTACTTACTTGCTCCCCTTTGTGGCCTGCTGTTATTCAGAAGGGACCACACTGAGGCTGATAAATTCACCTTACTTCTGAGTTTCACCTAAGCTAATTCACCTAAGCTTCTAAGTAGGAAAATACAGATTTGTGTTGCCCTGATGTTCCTTTCATGATGTTCATAAGAATTCCTGAATGCACCCGTACCAAAATATAAAAGTCCATCTGATCAAGCCTCCGACTAAGACATGTTTTCACACTGATCCCTGAGTGAAAGACCCTGCTCATGTTTATCTATCAACAACATCCAGTGCTTTGGCTCTCCTTTAATGTTATCTTTTAAGTGATCTTGTTGTCTTGACCTGTAGGCCTGCTCTCAGTGCATAAATTGTCTTTCTATGCACCATAAGACCTGGGATGCCTCAATTCCAGAGATGCTGGGGCAAAGATTATAGGGCAAGGCTAAGCAGGGCAAGCCTGCCTCAGTAGAGATGACATGGAAAAGAAAACTTGTCAGGCTCTCTTTCAGACCATAAACAGCTGGATCCATGACAGACTCCTTCAGAGTATCAATAGCTGGCATTGGTGCTGAGCTCCAAAGTGGGCAATCAGCTAGATCCATTGCATCTAGGTCTGCCTTGCACCTGTGTGGGCATTAGTCAGGTATCATACTGACAATTACGGGTTAGCTTCCCACTTTGCCCATTTCATATGATCTTTTGGGAATCTAGTGATACTGCTTGAGAGTCCTTGTGGTACATGTGACAATTGCATTGTGTAGGTTGGTTGGTTGCAACACTGGAGCCCCCAGATGTGCTGTTTAGCTTCACTGCTACTGCAACCTGCAACCTGTCTTGGTGTTTTGTCTGTCTGTGTGCAGAATTTGTGTTATGGTGGATTGGTTTCATTTTTTTGCAGTTTATATCCCAGGTTTGACCTTCAGGTATTGTCAGATTGATCCCTCTCCAGCAGCTCTATTCATCCAACATTTAGACTTAAAATCCTGGCAGAAAAGGTTAGGGATCTTTTCTTTCAGCTACTCCTGTAAATAAAGAGCAGTATTGTAAGAAGCAAGAGCACACTGAAAATCTCAAATCAACCACAAATGCAGCCAAGCCTTTCCCACAGTAAGACCTAATTTCATCAGAGCTGGAGACAGCCCTTCCCAGTAAAAAACTTCTTCATTTCACGTACATCTCTCTAGCATACTTATTCACACCTTGGAGATTGGGGGAAGAAAGAGACAAAGCCCATTTCAGAATGGAAGTATTAGAGCTATAGAGCTGAAAAATTTGAGGAAAAGTCACACATGGCCTTTCTATAAAGTTGGGAAAATAATAAGCGCCAGACTGCCAGAGCCACGTGGTTGCTTGGATGTGAATTGTCCCTTCACCAGTTCCAGGGACTACAGTATCATTTTGTGATGAATTGGTAGTCTTGCTTATACTCATTATATCAGGGAGTTGCCGTACACAGAGAAAAAGGGATTGCTTCTGGATATTAGGGCATCACTAGACTTTAACCTGCAAGATGCTGAATGCATATTAGGGAAATTATTTAGCGTGATGTAACTTTGTCACACAGAGGCTTAGGCTGCTTCTTAGGTTGCTCAAAGCCCCTTCCATTCTGGCCTTGAACACCGCCAGGGATGGGTCAGCCACAGCTTCTCTGGGCAACCTTTGCCAGTGCCTCACCACATTAATTGTAAAGAATTTTTCCCTTATATCTAGTCTAAATAAACCATTTTTTTGTTTAAAGCCATTCCCCCTTGTCCTGTCATTACAGGCCCTTGTAAAAAGTTCCTCTCCAGATTTCTTGTAGGCCCCATTTAGGCACTGGAAGGCTGCTATGAGGTCTCCCCTAAGCCTTCTCTTCTCCAGGCTGAATAACCCCTACTGTCTCAGCCTGTCTTCATAGCACAGATCTTATGCTGGTTAGTATGAGTGTGGACACGCACACTTGTTAAGAGTTATAATGAACTGACAAAAATTCCAACCTTTTCCTCTCCATTTTCTGTTTGCCAAAGCAGAACAGCAATATCACTATCTTTTTTTACATACACTCATATGCTACCTTTTTACATATATGTTTTATTAGGCAATGGTAGGCTAACAGGAAAGAAATAATGACTAATAATTTCATGTTTCATTAGAGGAGCATCTGCAGTGAATGACTTGCCAATAAAGTAAAATGGAAATTGATTTTTTTCTCTGTCAGGAATAGATGAATAAACAAGAAAACTTTCATTTGAGCAGAAGATAAGCACTTTCAACACCAAGGGAAATGTCAGGTGGTTCACTGTATAAATATTTTACTGTCTATCAAAAATTAATCCAGAGTCTTTATTCAAAGTTATAAATTATTAGGTCTATGTCTAAGATATATCATCTTAGAATCATAGAATCATTTAGGCTGAAAAAGGCCTTTAAGATCATGGAGTCCAACCATTAACTTACCACTGGCAAGTCCAACACTAAATCCAGTGTCACATGTCCCCAGCTGCCACATCTACATGTCCTTTAGATGCCTCCAGGGATGGTGATTCAATCACTTCCCTGGGCAGCCTGTTCCAATGCTTGATGACCCATTTGGTGAAGAAATTTTTCCTAATATCCAATCTACACTTCCCTTGGCACCGTATCAGTCGATGTCTTTGCTTGTCAGCAAGATGAATCCTCCAGTGTACCCTTCCTACTCTCAACCATATTATATGCTCTCATATGCATATGAGCACACACCCATGTGTGCTTTGTACTTCCTACTTTAGATTAATTTCTTACTGATCTAATTGTTAACTGAAGAGCCAGCTTAGTCTATTTTTTCATGAAAAAAGTTCTTATACTGAAAGGAGTTCTTACTCATAATAATGTGCTTATGAGGTTTTCTGCTGCCCTCTCTGTGTAGTACTCAGGTGTCTAAAAGCCAGAATTATCAATCACAGGATTTTGTATCTCAATAAGAAAATCACAAAGACCTGGGGTAAACTCAATAAAGACATGCTCAACAATTTAAACTAGCTCCTTCTAGACAAAACAAGCCTTTGTCTTGAATTAAATCACCTCAATGGCATAAGGATAGTCTGAAAAAGAGATTATCATTAGGAGTATATTAACATATTCCCCATGCAGAGATACAATTTTTGTGTTCTGTTATTTCAGAGCCCCACACAGCCGAAACTACATTGAAAATATATTGGACTGAAATGATGTAAATAGAAATCAGTATCAGAGCCCTCATCTATTTAAACAGAAATCCAAATTAATTTTAAAATAGAGGGGAATCTATTATTTAGGATATTTTGCAGTGTCACCTCCTATTGTTTCACAAGGTTTCACTGGAGCCATTGCTGACAAATATCTCTTAAAACACACCTTCTGTACCCAAGAAGCCATGCCACAAAACCCAACAGCTCTGAAGCATGGTACTTTCTGAACCTCTCTTTGAGCTGTGAAGCTGACCATGACAAACATGGACCTTTTGAAGAAAGGGAACATTTTCAGCTTCCTCTTTTGAAAGTGAGCTGTAGCGCTGGAGAACTGGAGGAGCAGTTCATTTCAGATGTCTGTCTGCAGAGAGAGTAATTTTGTGTCAGTTCGTCATAAATGTGTGACTGAGGCCATGTATAATTTAGTCCTGAAGAAAAAGTGACAGTAAAATAAAAAAAAAAAAAGGTCAGGAACGTAATTTTTTTGTTCCTTTCATATAGAACTTCCAAGACTTTTCATTTCAAATTCAAAAGGAAATGCAACCTGGGCTGCAGGTTATTCCTTCTGCCACATTTCTCCCTAAATGGTGAGAACTTCCAGGGGCATTCCACAGCCCTTTGCAAATGTTTTCAAAAAGCTTTTGCCTTTAACACCTCAGCAAGGTGGCGTGAGTCTCTTCATCCACACACTGTTCCCATGGTAAGAAATAATCATCAACATATTCATTACTAAATTGCTCTTTACGAATTAAGTTCTTACCTGCCATTGTGAGCATGAATGTAATTTCCAGTGATGAAAGAGACACAGTTCCTTACCCCAGCATTTTTACTGTCTAACTGTCATTTACCTGCAACGTTTATGGAATCTCGATAGCTTGCCCAGGTAGCTGAGATAGGCGAGCATTCTGAACATACTCATTGCTATGCAAAGCATACTGAAGAGCAGTGGTCATCACCAGTTTGGTAATTATTCCTGCATTTTGTCAGTTTATATGCCTCTGAAGTTGCACTGAAAACTTTGCTTTTCAACTATATTTATGAGTATTCTCAGCTGTTTGCAGTTATTGTGTAGCTCTGATTAATACTTCCTCCTCTCTGACACAGAAGGAGCTGCATTCTAATACTGTCTTTATTATTTTCCATCAGATCCCATACTTCTGCATTAAAAAAAAACCCCAACAAAACAGTGTAAATCAAGGAAGTAGTGTTGGAAGTCCATAAAATGTGAGACCATGAAAATGTCATTACTGTACATTTTATTTCCCTTTCTACTCTGAATCTCCCATATGTTGTTAGTTTATTTATGGCTGCATTGTTCATTTGGGACACCTTATTTTTTTAGAGGTAGCCCGGCCCAGACCTCCAGCTCCACTTTCGTGGTTTAGGTGGTATTTGGAATGGTTATTTCAGCTTTCCTCTTCATATGCAAGCTCACATCCATTTGTCAGTCACTGTGCTAAGCCCAGAGCACGTATTGAGTATTGCTAATTGTGTTTTTCCAAAGTCTAGAAAAACCACTGTACCTTGGTTGGGCTATCTCTATGTATTCTACCTTCAGCTACCAATGCTATTCTTCCTTTGACCAGAGAAGGCAGTAACAGTCTTCATAGAAGACCTTGGCAATGAAAATCACATTGTACAATCGATTTGAGCCCAGCCCTGTTTGAATTATTTGTGTGAATCAGTTCGCCTTGCAAAAAAGATGGAGCAGCTATCAACTTCGGTGTTTATTTTTACAACAAAATTTGTATCAAATGCTGGCCAGGGAATTTTAGTCTCCCCTTAATAGGAAGTTACACTTAGTTCTACTTTGGTCTTTTCCTCTTGAATCATAGACTGCAATCAATACAATCGCAACTCTTGGTTCAGCCTGCAAAAAGTAATGACAATTATATCTCTGCATTTCAGCAATGAAATAATTTCCTTTTCTGTTATCCTATGATCCTCAGCTTAATCATGGCCTATAGAACTCATAATTTCTGTCTGCAAGTCCTTTGTAGGCTGAAGGAAATAATCCAGATCAATTTCAATTTCAAAAGTTCTGTGATGCCTCCATAACTGAAAAGCTGCTTTAAATATCATATTAAGACAAATATTTTTCAGATGTATGCTATTGTGTACTTCAAGGTAGTAACTCGTCTTCTTTAACAGGAGTTGCCATAGATTTATTACAATTTACCTTAAGGGAGGAAAGTGTGCAGCAGCTGAGGAGTGCTGTGTGTATGTGTGTGTTTGTGTGTGTGTAAAACAGGTCTTCTTCTGTATTTCTGTAACAACTGTTGATGAAGGGGAGAATTAAGGGAACAATTAAAACAGACAGGAAGTAGTTCCATTGGGTTGCTTTTCAAGAGGTAGACAGAGCCATTGTCAGTCCAAACTCATTTATTGTGGTAGCCACAGCTGGTATCTAACATTTGAAATGTCAGGCTAAATAAAAGATAGATTAGCAAGGCCATAAACAAAATAGTAGAGAAAAACTGAAATATAATGATGCGAGAGCCATATCTAGGTTGCAGAAAATGAAGTTGGAATGGAAATAGCAAGAAAGTTTAACATAGGTTCCCCAAATGGGAGAAAAAAAGATTCATCCTGCTCTTTAACATAAGTATCAATGTTTCATCAGTTCTTTGATGGTGAATACAGTGCTATCTAGACTATTATCTTCAAACAATTTGAGCTTTCATTTGTTATCTGTACTGTAACTTGTATTTTGGGAATAACCCATGAAACAACAATGTACTATGCACCACTATAACCATTGATAACAATATTCAGCATGTGTATATTTTCCTTCCTTATTGTGGACATGGTAAAGTTAATCCCGTACTTTCTGCATGAACCGCTATAATACTCAAAGCAAAAGTACAATACTTTCTCAAGCATATGTGTGCTGATAGAAAATCCAGCACGGCAGAGTTCATTTATCAGAATATGTTACCTGGTGGGCAGTGTAAATACAGAGGAATTGTGACAAAGGCCCTTGTCATACAGTCAGTCATGTCTGATTCAACACATTAGATTTTGAAATGCAAGAAGTATACAGTAATGAGTCACCCTATGTAATGGGTAATAGAAAGGATATCACCAGAAAAAAAATATTACCATAAAAAATAATATGTATATATAAAAGGGGTCTTATTATACTGTGATTTTGAGTTAGGATTCCTGACATTTTGCAATGCATGATGTAATAATGACTAAAGAAAAAAAAAGCAGACAGAATGTAACAAAAATCACAAGGCAGTGGCCAGGTAATATCCAGATGTAAGGGATGGGAGGAAGATTCGCAGACAGCAAGGATGGAAGGGCATGCCCATGAGCCAGCCCCTATGCTTTGCTCTCCCTGGAAGGAGAAGCACAGGCTGGACAGCAGACATGAGCAGGTTGGCTTCCAGCCTCCAGAACCTGTTCTCTTTCCAGGAAAAATACTATTGGTCATCCTGGCAAAAACTCAAGACTCCAAGACAACCACACAGTTGTTTGAAAGATTAAAGATTTATACAGCCTTATATGGTATGAATATGTCCAGTCCCTCCAGATCATGTAAAGGAAACAGCTCACCTAGGCTAACGCATGGCGTAGGCTCACTCACACCTTTTTCTTAAGTGTTATGGAGGCCAGACTAAATCAGCAACTTAGTACTGCCTTACACATGAAATGCATTTGCTGAGCATAGTTGGGTATAAAGCACAACAAAGTCCATTCTTAATTCATAGCATGGACCTACCTTAGCTCAAAATGCATGATGCTACACCCTTTTTGGTGCCATCTTTCAGTACCTGAAGCCAGTTATTTTTCAGTTACACATAAAGCAATGATGAGAACAAGTGTGGTTCATGTTATTCTTTCAGTAGTGCTAACCTTGCTTGAAGGAGGAAGCACCTTCTTGCTGGTACTGCAATAGTCACAAGTATACAACATTTTTTGGAAGCCCTGAAGAAATCTGATGTATACTGATCCCCTTCCCTGTTGATTCAGATTCCTCCATTGTGCCCTTACCAGACCTACCAACAAGCTAAACTTGCCCAGAAACATCTACTGAAACAATCCCAAAATATGGAAAACATTTCTATTGCAATTCTCCACATCTCTTTTATGCATCTTAACAGTAAACAAAGAGACAAATAAATAAATAGCCTGGAAAGGCAAGTTCTCTGTTGTCATGACCCTTACAGGCTCAGCACTGGACAAGACACCTCTTTTTTTTAAGATGACATCCTTAAAGGTACTGTCACCTCAGCTTATATTGCATCATCAGTTTAGCATCTTTCTGCACAGTTAGAATTAGCATTAGAGGCCTTAGCTTAAATGAGCATGTGCTTTAATTCTCACTGAGTGCTGGGGAATTTAAACACATACTTGCAGTTAAACAAATGCTTATGTCTTTTCACAGTGCCACTTCCATCACTTCTGTAAATATGAATGTCTTCATTAGAAAAAAATAGATTTCCTTTCAATAGAGAGGATTTGAAACTGCTCTTCAAATTTATATACCGGCATTGATTTCTAGCACAAGTTGCTTTATGAAGAGTGACTGGTAAAAGCATCATATGTCACAATTTAGTGGGAGGGGACAGAAAGAGTAAGCAAGTAATCAGGAATATGTGATTTTACAGATTTACAAGCCACTGTGACAGGGAAATGGACCAAAGCTGAAAACTCCCTGTCAGCATCTCCACCTCTTATGAACTGGAGCAGATTGAATGTAAGTTTATCAGCCATGCTTAGCTGACTTAGGAAGGCAGAGAAGGAGATGCATCATTCAGATGAGAGGCCATGGATCATTTTTATCTTGGTAAGTCATTCAACAGAAAATTCTAACTTCATCACAAGTTCATAACCAAGTTCAATTCTGAACCCCTGATTAAAACCAGTGCAGGATACACTGAAAAACCTCCAGCTTGGTCCTGATTACTTTTGCATATTCTGATCTTGAATGCAATCAGAAACCCCATGCAGTATCACTGGTTTATGCTATAATTCATTTACCTCTCATTTAACTGCGCTATTTTCCCAAGATTATGTCTAATACTGTCTGATACTATATTGGAAAGCATCTGTATGAAAGTATTTCTATAGATACACCAACTAAGATTTGCCAGTTATCACAAAATTCTTTTGGATGAATGTTATAGGACTCCTCTGTGCCATCTTTACTCTCAGAAGGCTCAATTCTTCTCTTCTGTTTTGGGGCCTTATTCAACAAACACTTTTGCCATTAGTAACTTTATGTGTGTGAGTGAAAATCAGCTTGTGTGCGAGCTCTGCCTGGCAGGTGCCACAGATTACTAGCACTTTGGGCAGCCATTTTCTCACTTCCCCTCCACCAACCCCACTGGTATGAGGGAAAATGAAAAGAAAGAGTGAAACCAAGAAAACTCATGGGTCAGGATAAAAACAGGTGAAGGAGAAATGGAAGAAGAAATAAACAAAACAAAATGAAGCAAGTGATGCAAAGGCAAACACTAGCCACCTCCCCTGCCTCACCAGTTCCCAAGCAAAAGATAGCTAACATTCCTAAACCCCCTTTCCCTCCATTTTGTTGCTGAACGTATGGCATGGAGAATCTCTTTGGTAAGTCTGGGTTATTTGCCTGGTTGTGCCTCCTCCCAACCTCTTGTGCACCCCAGTGCTCAACCCACTGTAGGGGATGAGTGGGCAGAGAAGGCTTTGATGCTGTGCAAACACTGTTCAGCAGTACCTAAAATGCTGGTGTGTTACCAGCACCACCAGAACTGCTATGAAGAAAATAAGCTCCACTCCAGCCAGACCCAATTCAAGACCCAATACTTTGCATCAGTAACTGCCCACTGGCAGGTGATCCTAACTCTGGCTTACCTAGGAAATGCATGAGTCCTTTCAGTCTGCCCTTTGGCAGTCCCATGATTTCCACTGTTATCATATGTTACGTTTTCAAAACAAAGACAAATGCCTCTTGGCTCTCCATGTAGTGACTGTAAGACAAATTGCTTTTGCAACGAACAGATGTAAATTGCTTGAAATTAACTTTTCCAATATGGCCTGGTCCTGCTTTCCTGGACAGGATCTTCTGTTTCTAATGGAAGCTCTCTATAGGAATTTGCCTGTAGCGGAGCCATTTCAAAATTTCACATCTTAATAAAACAGAAACATTAGATTGATTTCCTGTCTTCAGTTCACTTTCATAGCTTTGACAAAGAGGTTTAGCTTGTCCAGTTAAGTTCTACCCAAAACCTTCTCTCTAAGTAATTTGCACTTGATGTCACTGTCACTGAAATAGTAACTTCAGTGGGGGTGACAGTGAGACAATCTCCTTTGAAGTCACTGGAGTTGCAGTTGCTTACATCAGACAGGCTTAGTGAAAACCCTAATGCTGATCGGAATTTATAAAGCTTCAGTAGCTCTGGGCAACAGGATAGCTCAGGGTCTTGGGTTGCTATCTGTCTATTTATAAAGTGACAGTTGCCATGGTATCTGAGCACCACTGGCAAGGCAGCTTGTTGCTGCAGGCCTAGAAACAGCACCCAGCCTAGCTGAGCGCTTAAAAGTACTATCATGCCAGGGCTGTTCAACAGCATGTATGCACTGGCCCAAAAATAAAATGAGTTAATTTGAAGTTGGGTTCTCTGGAAGCTGTGATTTCGAGCTTCACAAAACTGCCAAAAGCCAAGAAGCCCAGTTCCTTGTTTTACGGGAAGTACTGCTGCAAAAGAAAGATGTTAGCTGGACTGCCAGCCATGCTAAAGAATGATCAGACCACTGCTGCTCTCTTTTTGGATGACTCACAACAGTATACATTCAGGTGCATGATATAAACACAGTCCCAGCACTGTACCCCTTTGGAGTTGTAGGCACAGCATAATTTTCTGAAGAACCTCTGAACAGGCTCAGGCACGACCTGGAAAGCAGAGTGCTCAGACCTGCCAAGCCAGCTGCACCCTACTTATGGACCTAGAATACCTTCTGACAAAAACTCAGGTGCCTACGTACAAACTGGACATACATAAGTCCAACACACAGGGGGCCTACACACAGGAGGCTGAACAGCTGGAGAGTAGCTCATCAGAATAGGTGCTGGAGGTCCTGGTGTACAACGAGTTGAACAACAGCCACCAATGTGCCTTTGTGGAAAAAAAGGCCAGCTGTACCCTGGGTTGCATTAGGAAAAGCACTGCCAATAGGCCAAGGGATGTGACTCTCACCCTGTGCTCAGCACTGGTGATACATACGCAGATGCTGGGTCCAGGTCTAGGCCACCACAAAAATCCTGGAGTAAGCTGAATGACAGGCCACAAACATGACTAAGGGTCTGGAGCACCTTTCATAGAAAAGAGAATCTGAGAGAGCTGGGACTGTTCTGCTGAGAGAAGGTTTGAGAGAGATAGGGGTTGGGGTATGTCGTGGTTTAAGCCATAAATCAGCCACGCAGTTTGTTCACTCACTTCCCCTTTTTTCTTCCGTCTGCTCC
>JANRGW010022829.1:0-19114 GCA_024733675.1 Psilopsiagon aymara
TCTTTTCTTTTCTTTTCTTTTCTTTTCTTTTCTTTTCTTTTCTTTTCTTTTCTTTTCTTTTCCTTTTCTTTTCTTTTTCTTTCCTTTCCTTTCCTTTCCTTTTTTTTCTTTTTTTAAGAAAATGCCCTTAGTAGATGGTCCCATGTCATAAAAGACCTCCTTAAATAACAAAGATGTTGTCATCTGTCAGGTACTCTGACTACTCACAACATTATTGATCGAGATAAAAGTGTAAGACAGTTACAAGAAAGTGGAAAACTGAATCAGAGGATGGGAAAAAAATGTGAGAATTAATTTAAATTATCAAAGTGAATCATTAGGCCTGTGCCATAAAGTATCAGTCTGGGGATCTATGACCTGTTCAAGGTTATTCCCAGTGTCACCTATGAAAACAGCAGAACTGATTAATGGCAGCGGGTGCTGTCCTACATTCTGGATTAGGTTTGAGGAACAGTTTGTTCAGATAACTTCTTACAAACAAGGCAGTAATGTATAAGTCTACATGCTATTCTGCTCTGCTAAGATTTTAACAGAAATTTGCCAAATTACCAATGTTACTTTACTTCTCTTCATCTGAGCAGGCACAACAGGAGCCCTACCTGCCACTTCTGCTGGTTCCCTTTAGCATTGGTAATGAACCTGAAGGCTGATGCTTCGAGAGCTGTCCACCATACACTGCTCCAGAGTCCTAGCTCAGTGGTGCTCACAGAATTCTTTAACTTTTATGGCAATAAAATCTAAGTCAATTTATAGGATTTTTTCTTCCTGACTTTTGCATTTAGGTCTGCGGTGATGTTTTTTTCAGAATAGTGTCTTTTTTCAGCGACTGCCGTGCTCTCTATATCATTTGAGGATACCCAGGAAATCATCCAATTCAACAATCCTTATTCTGACAGTGAACAACCAGATGAATTCTTTTGTTAGCAATTTTGAAGTGAGGGCGGGGGTGGTGTATATGAGGTACTTAATGTGAGTGGCATATAAGAGTCAACATAATTGCCTACTCTCTGCAGCCAATGGAAAAAGGTAAGAACCTCTACAGAATAATTTATTCCATCTTAAACTACACACATTTATGGGGATGAGTCAGCATGTGGAGGTGCCTATTTATCTTCCATGATTATGATATGTTTCCAGGTGGGAACCAAACTGAATTCCAGATGGAAGTTGGATGCCTAACTAACTAATCAAGTCATGTTTTCAAGAGTATTTAGGCATTTTAATCACGTATAGTAAAGCAATTTTAAGGCTTCAAATGGAGTTAGGGTCTAACCCCCTCTCTTGAACCCACTGTGTACCCTTGTGTGCCTAAATGCTTCTTGAACTCTGCATTAAACTTTGACATTGCAAATATTATCTTACAGTTTATTTTTGGAAGTGAGCTGGACACTTTGCCCTAAATTTTTTTAGTATCTTTTGACTGAAGACGTCACAGAGAATTAGCAGCATTTTCAAAACCTCCAGCAGGGTTCAGATAGCTTCACTGTGATCTTAAATCCAGCATACAGTGTTTCTGGTTAGCTAGTTCTAGGTCCTTGGCCAGTGAAGAACTCAAGGGTCAGGCAGGTCCATCTCTTTTGAGTCACTGTATCGTCTGGCTCACTAAGTCACAGATGTCAACAGGTTTTGTTCAGACTGAAATAACCTCTTTCATTTATTTGTTTTTTTTTACTTTTCAATTGCAGATTTGAAGTTACATTCATCTTTGGTTGATAGTTCCTTCAGTACTCCACATCTATGAAATCACAATGGAGTAAAGATAAAGTTTGAAATCATTATAAGCCCTTCAGCATTGACTCATTATTTACCTCAGAAATACTTCTTGGCTCAGAAGGGATGGAGAAGAAAAAAAAGGTTCAGAGGAAGGGAAATATTTACATCATAATTCAGGAGGTTTTGGTGTTGCTTCTTTGAGAGCACCTTCCTTCTGAAAGCACGCTCCACTATGCAGCCAGCTGCTTTCTGAGCTGCAGCACACAGTAGATGTCAGGCTCGCACCACCGTGGAAACAGTCTCAGATGCTGCTGTAGCAGGTGCTTTGCTGAGTCAGAATGACAACTGGCAGCCTGGTACTCCGTGGTATAGCACATCTTGTCTTTGTCTCTCTGAAGCTAAGGTAATCATTGAGAGGGAGAGACAGTTGAGGTGATTTTGTGTTTACATCATAATCCTCTAAGTTCAGCCACTTTCTCACTTGGTTTGTCTACATACTATACTTAAGCTCTCAGATTTTCTCTGGCATCACAATATTCAGTGCCAGTCCACTGTCACTGCTTTTGAATTAAAAAGTAATTTTCCAGGGGATGTTCTATACATAGAGTGTGAGAAATGTGCGGACTCAATGCCCTGATTTTCATTTTCTTCCAAATCTAGTAAAAGAGAACACACCTTTCATCTCACTATTTGCAGTCATTAATATAATGCAGCAAAGTCCCCTCCTTGAAATTCCTTTTTCTGAGTTCTAGACCTTCAACCTCTCTTATTCTCTCAACCTTCCTTCATTTTCTCAACCAGAAATAGGTGGGCAGGTCCTGCAGGAACAGTGCTGTGTCCAACTCTAACCACACAAGACTTCAATCAGTCTGTTTGTATAGGCACAATTTAATGTATATGTGCTTTGCTAGTTCATGCATCTAGCACAAATTCAGTGATCAGACTGGAGCTGGAATATTATCGCTTGAGAAAACCTTTTTTTTTAAATCACCCATCAGATAACATGGTAGATTCAAAGGAAGAAATTATATATGGAGTGAGGCTAAATGCTGAAAATTAGGATGCCTTAATGCATTTAAGCCACAACTTGAATGCCCTATGAATGCCCTATATATCATGCCAGACAAATGTATTTTGATGTACAAGTGGATTTATTCTGGTGAATATTTAGTATGATGTTTATCTGTGAGTTACACAGCCATGCTGGAAGATATCCTGCGTATATATGTTTTGTTTATGAAATAGCAAGGCCTTTCAGAGTTTACGTCAATTTTTCATGTTACTTTCAGAACTAATACAGTAAAACAGAGTCCATACTTGAATGGGGCTTGAATAAGATTTTAATTTTTTAAAATATTTCATTTTTAATTAACTTCAACTTCCCTTGTCTTTGTGCTCATTCGGTGAAGCTCACACAGTCATGACAGTGGTTGACAATAATAGATAAAGTGTTGTAGATAAGAATGAGGTTGATACATTTTACATGAAAGCCCTAAAGCAACTGGGTTTTTAAATCAACTATCTGACTGGGACTGCTTTCATTTTGCTTTTTAGCACCTCATTAGGATTACTGCAATTTTCCTGCAGTACTAAATGGCTGCCCCAGTCACAGTTCATTTTCCTCTTCTAATGTCCAATTACTCCGTTGTCTACTGAAAATTATCATATTTTCATTCCACAATAATTTAATTAAAATGTTACATTCTAGAACATAAATCAGCAACAGAGAGCAGCATCATGCTTCCTCCTCCTGCTACAGCTCCATGGCATCCTGGGAAGCAGCATAGCTGTCAGGGCTTGCAGGGAGCACCAGGAGAGTTTGTGCCTTCAGAGAACACCACCAGGATGAAAAGCTGTTTGTTACACTCTATATCTTTCCCTTATTTATAAATGTCATTGAGGGCCCGACAACATTTTCAGGCCCCAGGACAGTAGCAGCACCTCTACAATGTGCCCAGAAATCCTGGCTGAACATCCAGGTTCCCCTGACTATGAATAGGATACTTCTTTTGGGCTCAGCTTCTTTTTGGCTTAGAATTGTAGTGCCTCTCTTGGGCACAGACCCTCAATGTGCCTCTTCCTATCTGCCTCCCCCAGCTTCAGGCACCAAGGCACAAGGAATTTCAGCAATCTTTAGTGCTAATACCTGGGTTTTGCAAACACTTACTAGCACACTTAGATGCAGATAGATGTGAAATTCCACCACAATCAATGGGTCACAGAAGACTCAAAATCTTTATGTTGAGATTCAAGCAAAGCAGTATCTGCAGGATGAGAACAGCTCTTGTATTTTCTTCTTCCTCAAGGAGGAATATTATAATTATTCCTTTTTTGAAACACTTTTCCTTCACATTAAAAAATCACACTTCTTGATCCTTGCCCCTTGGGTAAAAGAACTACTTAAAAGGTGGGATGAGCTATCAAGCCATGACCAGACCTTACGCATTTTGGTTCCTGTTACTGAACCAGAACATGCAGACCCCACAGACCTCACTTCCACCAGGTTTTGCAACCACAACTTGAATAGTTTACATTTGTAATGCTTCTGAAGAAAATCAAAATTGAGAGCTTTTTGCAAAAAATATACCTAGGAAGAGCTCAATGACAAAATATTTCAACAAACAATCTTTTACAGTGAGATAAAAGAAAAAGTGAACTAGAAAGGTGAATGCCTCCTACAAAACTTCACCCATTAATTGCTTCAGTATGTGGCCGGACAAGGCCCTAGGAAGATCCAGGCAAGACACAGACCATCACCTCCAGACATCCCTTTCAAACAGACTTCTATTATGATTCTGTGATTGGGGCACAATATTTTATGTTTTGTAATAGAGTTAGACCTAAGTAGGTCATACTCTGATCTTTCCCCTTTTATTTTCTTCACTAAGGTCATTACCTTTTCCCATATTTTTCAGTAAATCTTGGACATAAATCCACCCCTCAACCCCAATTCACAAAGGAGGTACTTTAATTTGTAAATTTACACTTATTCTTTTATATGTAGAATTTTTCTTACTTGAATGGACATTGTTCTCTGGGACAGTAGCATTGACGTTATGGACACTAACTTTGGCTTGGGCAGACTCACCCTCAGATTGGTAAAACAGCTCACTTAGGACTACAGCATACTTGTATTATTCCCAAAGATGCCAGAAAAAGACCTGCATACTATGACAAGTATTTTTCACTGAACTGAGCAAGTTATTTGGAATCTGATCAACTTTCTCTCATGTCAAATGTGGCTGGGACATACAGGCCAGTGAGAAAGGATCAATTTACTGACAGCAATCCACTAGGGAGGAAAATACCCCTGTTACTGAGTGCTTCTGATAATCATTGCATAATCTGATAAGACAAAACAAAATTTTGGCACTGAGGAAGGAAAAGCCTTTCAGTGTGGCATTCACATCAGATCTCCTCAGTGCAGATAGGAAACCAAGGTTAATTAGAAAAATGATACTGCGTGACAGGTTGTAGCTGCAGATAAAAGGGCTTGAAGACAGTGTCTGAATCTATATTTTTTTTCTTATACATACTTTATACGTATACATGGCTATGTCTATTCTTTCCTGATATGTACTTATGGATTAACTACAACTTTTTCTTCTCAAAAGTAGCTGAGATATTCATAAAAGAATGTGAGAATATTAGTGTGTCAGTAGCTTAACGCTTTTGTCCAATATACTTATTACATTATTTTTCATAATACAGCTGGGATAGATGTTCTTTGACTTCAGCAGTAACTTCAGCTGTAATCAGAGCTAACATTCCTAGTTCATAATTAGAGTAACAATAAACAGGGATAAGCACCAAAGTTCTATATACAAAGTTATTTTTTTTGCATAGGATATCAATGTATCGAAAACATAAATTTTCCACCCATTAATTCCTTTGAGGATAGAAAACCACTCTTTCAACAACTACGGACTTTTTTTTGAAACAAAACTTTTATGCAATAAAATCACATTCCCCCATCTATTCATAGTATATGTTTATTCATAGTCCAGACTGGAATTTGTGTGGGGAAATGTGTGCTCTTTCTTAACAGAAGTTATTTTCAGCATTTATTAAATTCAGATTGTGTTGAATACATTTCACTAGAGACATGAATTTTGATGACTTTTTTTCCTCTTTGTCTCTTCCTTTTTTTTTTTAATCCAGAAGGCCATGAGGGAAACAAATCCATAAGAATAGGTAGATGATGAATAGAGCTGCTCAGTGATTGACCAAGGCAGTGGTCATAATCCAGAGTACCAAATCAGCTCACCATGGTGATGATTAGCACACTATAAAAATGTTGACTGATGAGCACCTTCTATTCTTAGACTCCAACACAACACGACATTTTCTTAAACCAGGGCAATTGAGATATGAGACTGTAGAGTGAATTTGACATGTGGGGGAAGGTGCATGCTGGAGAGAAAGGAAAAGAAAAAAGTAACTAGGGGTATTGTGATTAGGCTCATGAGAACTACAGTGCATAATACAGGCAGTGTAAGTGGTCATTTTTTGGGTACCCAGAATTGAAGTTAAGTAGATGCAATCTGGACCTTAGCAGCTGCTACAACTTCCAGTTGCGCATGTAAGAGAAGAAGACGTATGTGAAATACCAATATCTGTAGTCTCTAGTAAAAATAACATTTTAACTCCTCCCAGATACCCAGACTCATAAAAAAACATGATTTCATAACTGATTTTATGAAGGATTATGAAGGCCTATGGTACCAAGGAGCTAAACTATACTTTAGTCTTAACTTATGCATTAGCACTCCCAAGAGTGCAAGTCTGGCAGCTGATTACCTTTTGGAAGATAAATCCAGCACATCCTGTGCCTTGCCACCATTTAATTTCACCTATTTTCACCTCCCAAATCATCTCAAATAATAATTACAGCTGCTAGAAAAAATACAGTGAATTGCATTATGTCGTTAGTTATTTGCAGGTTAAACAATATTATTAGCCAGCAGAGAGAATTACAGGAACACTGTGACCCTGATACCAGCAATGAGGAAGAGATATAACAGAAATATTTTTTGTAACAGGCATACAAACCTGTGAGGAACCAGATCTTCCCAGTGCTACCAAGCTGGCAATCTCACTTACGCCCATGAGCATGCTGCTGCATGCTGTACCAGCACTAACTTAAATAACACCCCACTTACTGTGAGTTGCAGACATCTGTGCCAAGGTATGGCTGAGATAGTAATTCATACCAAGTAAGTTATCACTTGGATGTTTAATGTAATCTTTCCAACACTCTGGTTCTTTCTCTTCCATTTGGTATATAAACCTAGCCTTAAATATAAACCCTTGATATTAAATAACGAGCATATTTTATTTTTATGTTTTGGCAAAGAAGAGGTGCATGAGGAGAAATAAAAAAACTTACACAATAGCTTTTACAAAGACAAAGATCTGTATTCTGTAAGTTTTGAGGAGAGGGCAAGTGCTAGTGGGAAAGATTCAGATTAGACATTATGGAAATTTTCTAACTATATAAATAGCAAAGCACTGGGGCCTGTGGAGTTTCCATACTCAGAAACCATAAAAAATAAGCTAGTCAAACATTGTCAAAAAAAAAAAAAGTGAGTATAATTGATTTTACCATGGGTCATATAGGTGACTAGGTGACCTTTCAAGGTGTCTTCATCCGTATAACTCTGCAATTCTATGAAGCTGCTATTTTTAAAACATACCTCATTGTTCCACTCTAAGCAATGAAAGCAACCATTTTCTACAAATATTTTATCCAATATTAGATAAGATGTAAGAACTACAGGGAATGAAACTGATTTCTGTGCTGGAACTTACAAGACAACTGCAACTTCACTGCAAAAATACATTAAATACAAGTTATCAGTGACACGGAAAAAAAAAAAAAAAGAGATGATTAAAGACGAATTATCAAGCAAGCACCAGAACCTGTGAGGTATACATGTGGCACCACATCCAGTGCAAGGTTGATATAGCATATTCTTGTGGTCTGCGCAGAAAGCCTTTGGGATATTTTTCTTTACTGTAATGGGGGTAAGGCACTGGAATGGGTTCCCCAGGGGAGTTGTGAATGCTCCATCCCTGGCAGTGCTCAAGGCCAGGTTGGACAGGGCCTTGGGTGACATGGCTTAGTGTGAGCTGTTCTTGCCCATAGCATGGGGATTGGAATTAGGTGATCTTGAGGTCTTTTCCAACCCTAACTATTCTATGATTCTCTATAACCATGAAGAAGATGTGGATAGCTGAAATGTGTGAGTTCCTGAAGATACAGCCAGACAGGTTACTCTTTCACCAAACTTTTCCACCTATCCTTTTGGGTGAAGGTACCACTCCTCTAGTTCAACAGTGCTTCTGTTTACTGCTTACCTTATAATCTTTAATTATTCATACAAAGTGAAGCTATGCCATCTAATATTTCTAAAATATGAGATGGGTGTTTCATGTATGATTTTTTGTGTCAAAGGAGAGAACTCATTTTTTAGCTCTCAAAGTGTGAGATTAATGCTGAAATCACAACCCGATTAGATGGTCTATTGTACTCTGGACACACAGATGGGGCTATTAAACTCAAAAGGCAGAAGCACACATGAATGTCGAACACTACAAAACTGAGTATGCCTCCTTTAAAGTTCTAATCCAGTTGCTAAAGTTGCTTTCCAGGCCTTTGCTAGGCAAAATTTGTCCTGCTTTACTTTGTTTTAGGCTTAAACAGTCAAACAAAAGCATTTGAAATTATGATACAGAGAATACAAAATTAGAAATGTTCCACAAAACCTTTAACATTTGGAGAGAAAAGGTCTTTTCTGAGCCAAGATGGTTCTCAGGAAGAAACAAATTATAGCTCTGCACTTGATTTGCTTTCTGTAAGTATCATCCAAATACACACACTTAGGTACAATAACCTGCAGTGTAATATACTATTTTATTTAGCAGCATATAAAATGTGACCTCTTCACTTTAATGAAGAGAGATCTGGAAAAGTTCCCATAAATGCACTTTTTCTTGTAGATAAATGTGAGGAGAATACAGTACCTAGCTAACCAAGTACGTTAAGCAACAACTCACAGCTCCCGGCTTCTAAATCATTCCTAGGGCTCTAATAATGACATCACAACAAAGTGCTGCCAACATCAGTCCTTAGCAGATAATAAAAAATTGTTAGCCACGGAAAATTTTGGACACAGTGAATGTAACCAGCGTCTCCTAAGGCAGGCAGGTTTTGGACAGAGGTTCCTGTCCCATTTGTGGAAATTGCTCTTGCCAGGAAGTTAAGAGATGCTGCTGGTTTTGATGGCCTCTACAAAACTGCCCCACAGAAGACAGATTGGTCAAGAAGAAACAAAAAGATTCCAGATGTTTGAGAAATGCTTGGTTTGGTGTGACAGATTGACAATAACATTATTCACAGCTCTCACACAGGGTAAGCCTAAACAAGGCGACCATGCCAAGTACTCAGGTTATGTGCAGTCAGTTTCACATTGACTTTAAAATAATAATTTTCAGAAAGTAACTGGCAATAGGAAAGGGAGTTAAATAACCAGGAAGGCTTTTCTTTAGTTCAATATGTGAGGACTTTTTCCTAATTCTTATAGAAGATCTAACAACACCATTGGATTTTTTGCTGTTATTTTAATCCCAAATCTCACGCAATAGGGAATACTATTTCATGGATGTTGATAAGTACCAGACATATTTTCAGAAGTTGGAACAACATTTCAGATAATCATCAAGAAGTGCAGATGCTTGTCCAAACGTATGTAAAATTTTTCTAACCCATTCCCTCTCACCCTGCTAGATTAGTTAGAGAGATATTCCATTTTTTCCTTCTTTTTGAAATCTTGCAGGAGCAAGGCTCCTGTCCCAGGAACAACTTGAGTCCAAACTGCTTTTGGAAGAAAAGACACTTACAAAAATGTAGACAAAAGTAAATGCAACCTTTTTGTCATCAAATCCCCAAAGAAAAATATCTTTCCATGTTAGAATATATTAAAATAATCTGAATCTTACATGTTTCAGTGAACTTCTTACTCCTGTAATTGGATGACCCAAAACCTGAAGGCAAATATCCTGACTGGGCTTGATCATGGTTTAAATATGGATAAGAATCTTGTTTTGAGATTTATAGCTTGGTCTTCCCTCATTAAAAATAAAATAGCTGAAGTGTTCAGAGTTCTCTGCAGTGTGCTGGGGGGGAGGAAAGTTTGGATCAATTTCTGACTCTACACAAATCACTTTTTTCCCCTCCTTCACATTTATTAAAATCCCAAAAGAGCATGACAAATTGGATTAACTCTTTGACAGGTAATCATCTCATTGCAAATTGCCCACTGGTGCTTCGCAATCATCTGACTGAAACTCAGCCATCTCTTGTATAATCTGTAACACACAAGATTATTATGAAAGAAAGAAACTAGTGCCAAAAGGTGGGAGATGCCAGAGTTTTTATGAGAAATATATAAAGTGTCAGTTCCTAATGAAAAAGCCTGCAGCTTTTAACAGAGAATAACTTTTCCATGGATGTTTTATTCTGACAATAGATGAGTTGGTGATTTCTATGAATTATAAAATCTAGTGTTTATGTGCCATTCTGAGGATGATAAGCACACACTATAGGATTTTAAAGTACAATAATTTGGATTCTGCTAGTGGCTTAGGTTTTTTTTATCGGGGTTTGGTTTTGCTTCCTCCCCACAAAATGATGGAGCAGCAACTGGGACAGGAATCCACTTGCTAGACCTGGTCTACCCAGCCTGTATACAGACAGGTTGCATGCCACTCAGAATTAAGACTCTGCCCAGAGGCAGGCAGGAAAAGGTATTTCAACTGATCCCACTACCCAGATGAGAGGGTGGGTAGATCATTTTTGGGGAGATGAGGTGGAGCAATCAGAGATTGGATATAAAGGATAAGAACCTCCAGATGGGAGCCAAGCAGCAAGTGTGTGTTCTTCCAGACAAACCCTGGCACTCTTCCTGCCTGTTACTGACTCACATCCAGGTCCTTGCGTACTCCACCTTCAGCAGACACACAGGTTTAAACCTCTGCCCATGCTTGTTCTGTACTCCCCCCTCAGCTTTTCAGGGCTGTGCTGCCAGGGCTCAGTTCTCTGTTTCCTCACCTGCCTCTTTTTAAGCTTAGGAAAGTCACAAAAGAAAGTGATCCTGATCCTCGGATTTGGGAGGCTAATTCTCACTCTCCCTGTTTCTTTGCATGCTCTAGAGTCTGTAAGCCTTGTCAGTACAGAACAGCTTGGTCTCACTCCAAAGCCGGGAACACTAGGTACCTTGTAATGAGCCTCACACATGCCAAGAGGATGGGTGGAGGATCAATGTGAAATGCTGATGTCAGAGGTGTTTTATGCCTAGCTCAAAGGCTTCAGCACTCAGCTCTGGGATGGTCACAAGTTAAAACACTAACCCACACTTTATTCACTCCATAGTTTCTCAGAACATCGCTTTGTGTGAGAACATCACTTCTGTATTTCCAAAGGGACAAAGAAGTATAATTGTCATTAAAGAATATGTCCTTAGCATTCTCAGCAGTGAAACAAATTCTTAAAGCAGGGTAACTAGGATTTGATTACATTTCAATAGCGCTGTTCATGTGAAGAAGATAATGCTGCCATCTATATCAAGACTCAAGGTGTAAGAGAGACTGAGATAACAGAATATGGATTTCTAGGAAAGCAGAAAGAAGACACTGTAACTGTTTATATTCCTGTGAATGGTAGAAATTAGGAAATTCTATGTTTTTCCAGATACTCTACAGATTGTCCAGAGTACCCCACTTCCAAACACGTTTATGAGAACAGTACCATTCACAGCTAAACTTGGTTTAATCCTGTGGTCAAATTTTATCAACAATCTTTTGTCTGTGTTCATAAAAAGCTCGTACCTAGGACATAATGGTACTTCACAGTCCCTGAATATTTTAGTGTGCTGATGTTAAAGATGTTTCTCAGTATCATTGTTCCCCTCAGCCCAAACTGTGATGTTTTTCTCTTTAAGCTTTCTTGTATAAGAAGATACAGAAAAATATTTCTGAGTAGACCATACATTATAATACTATATTTTAGAGCAGTGGTCTCCAAAGGGATGTGTGTGCACTCTAGGGGGTGCAGTGTGGAAAGAAAATATTAGAACTTTAGTAGTACATATACATAACTTACAATAGGGGTGTGCACTCCACAAATTTTGGAGACCACTGTTTCAGAGCACCACCTTCTTGTGTTGGTACTTTTTCACTTCCTGTATAGACTTTAAGTGGAACTCCACAAAGAGGCTTACTGGAGAGTTTTACACTCAGATGCACCTTGTTTCAGCTTTTAATTATTTTCTTTAACTATGCAATACTCATCTACCTTGCAATACACCTTTAGTGGCTTGATCCAAAGGAACAGCTCCTTCTCCTGCTTCCAGGAAAATGGTTGCTTGCAAATGCAACGTATGGAATTAATTTGCACTATCTGGCATAGCTAAGTAGAAACTGAGAGCAGTTTTTTACATCATGACCACTCCATACTAAACAGTTTTAACAGGCATGCTTAATGGTTACCTTACATTAAGGCTGCTAAATGTAGAACTGTATTTAGCTAAACATAGAACTGCATTTAGCAATAGTTTATTACACGTTATGGAATCTTCACTAGCTATGCAATTATAACTCTTACTGTGAAGTAAGGACTTACCTGGATTTAAATTAGCTAACTACATGACTTGGTAGCAGTATTAAACTTAGCACAGGCAAATAAACCTCCTGTGGACAAACACTAGGACAGTCAGTGAGTCCTGTTTAAGTTTAGCTACCAGCCTGTCTATAACTGGGACTAGGGCACAGACATTACGTACTGACTTAGCAGTAATGCTGCCATCTGTGCTTCTGTACTCCTTCCTTAAGACAAATTTGCAGTAGCTGAATTTTGTCCTGGGTTTCACAAGCTCCTGCTCATATACATGCAGCAGAAATCAAGCCTCACCTTACAGTCTCTAGCTTTAAAAATGTCCATGAATTAGCTACAATACATGGAGGTACAGTGGGCTTCCTTCTTTGCACAGCTACTGTTTTTATACAGCAGTAATCTCCATCACATGCATTGGCAGCTCTCTGTGGTTGAAGTTATATACAATTTTAGACATACAGCATGATTCTCTTTTGTGTCTGGATGTGCAGAAACATCTAGACAATAAACTTTCCAGTGTTTTTTCTCATTTTATTCTTCTCTGTCTCCTTTAACCAGAGACAGACTTCTCAACCAGCGGCACAAGTGAGGCTGGTAGTATAAAATGAGAAAAAAACCACTTGTTTAGATGTTTTCAATAATGGAGCATGAATATTTAGAGTTTTCTAGAAGACTGTAGTCTTCTGATGTGCTTTTTTCATGTTTTATTATTGGTTCGTATGTACAATATGTTGAGTTTTTTAGGCCTATCTAAAATCCACAAGGAAGCTAAAAAAAGAGTAGAGCTCTGATGTAATCACTGTGCCTGTAGGAATATTCTTCTTGAGCAAATGCCAAATAACAGGGAGTCCTATTATCTTCTGGATCTCCTGCCTTCACAGACCACCTTACCTATTGACACTTGATTTGGAGTTGCAAGAAATGTCCAGATCTACTCTAATTCTGTCAGAAAGAGAAAGCACAAAAAAAGCCTGAAGAGCAGAATTCCCCATGAGATACAAGAGATTTCATATTTCAGTTACAAGAATCAATTACAGTGGTTCTCACTGAAGCTATTATTCATGTAGTCATGATGCTATGCACAAGGCTTAAGACTTTAACAGATTTGTTGGATATCATTTCTTGTGTCCTGAGTCACACCAAGATAGGCACCTGGCTTGCCTGCCGTGGTAATTCCTGGAGTCTCCAGTCAGACTCTAAGCCTGTTCAGATACAGATGGTACCTGTCCTATAAACTTTATTACCTAAGAGATGAAAGGGGGAAAAAAAAATAATTTTACTTGATTGCTGGAAAACAACTAGTGAAATTTCTGTAGCGAATTTTTTCGTTACAGATATTTCCAGTTGGTATGGCCACATCCAAAGCTGTGGCAATTGCAATACTGCCATTGACTTTCAAGTTGCTAGCCCTCAAAGGCTCTAATAAATGACTCCTAGTTATACATGACTAGAAACAATTTCTGCAATCTAATAATCAAGGAACACACACTGGATTTTTTAGACCTCTACAGCAATAAGGAAGAAACTATTCACCTCATTGCTTGATCATCTGGGATCGCTTGTCTTGCCTGGGGAAGAATCTGTTGTGGAGTTCCTAGGGGTTCAATAAAGTTCTTAATTTAGATGGAATGATGGGGGATGCAACAGAAGGGATATAAGAGCTATGAGTCTTCAAAGCATAGAATGCCGTTTGCTCTCAGCTTGATAACATATTGACAGGCGGTATGGCTCTGTGTGCAATTTGCACACAAATCAGCCATGAATTTTGAAGTACTTTAATGTAAGAATATTTGATCCATAAGTGCCCGTGACCTGCGGATTTCTAATACTATCTATCTGAAAATATATGTAAAAATTCTGAGTATGCCCTATCACTGCGTGTGTTTGAATCCAACTTTTAGGATTTTAGAAAAGAGTTAGTGGAAGAATTCAAATAAATGTACAGGCTAAATTTAAAGTCCACTACATACATGTCATGTGAATTGTGGCTAATGAGTATGCAGAATTGTGTAATGTACCATTAGTTAGGACTGGTTGTGCCATTTGCTCACAGAGTAATGGAAGCAAGAGGTATGTCGTTTTTATTCTGCCATAGGATTCTGCTACACGTGTACTTATAAGACCTGGAGTGATCTGGGATTCACTGAGATCTGTTCACCATCAGGATCCGCTAGCCATCAGGATCTGCTCAGCTGCACAATAATGCATCTGAAAGGTAAGAACTGGTTTAATTGCAGTGATTTATTAGTTACCCACTTCGGCTGCTGCTTGAAATGACCACTTCCTCCTTATTAGCTTAAATGGCAGGTGAAATGGGCTCGTTTTCAAATTCGGCATTGTTAATTGCTAAGACATTCTACTCTGGCACTCCTTTGGCAGGACAGAATAGCATAGATTTATGCAGAGCTAGATCCCTGGCCTGGCTCAGCCTACAGGGGGCTCTACCAAAACAGCCAGCTCAGGGAAAGAGATAAGAAGCAAAATTAACCAGCCTCAGACTAATACAAATTTTGAAGGTATGGAGAAACTCATTGCTTTAAAAGTAAAATAATATTTTGTTAATTCTAGATACATAAGAAGGACGTGGAGCTGTTGGAGCAAGTCCAGAGGAGGTTGCAGAGATGATCAGAGGGCTGCAATCTTTTCTGTGAAGACAGGCTGAGAGAGCTGGGGATACTCAGCCTGAAGAAGAGAAGTCTCAGGGAAGACCTTAGAGCAGCCTCCAGTACCTAAAAAGAGCTACAAGAAATCTGGAGAAGGGTTTTTTACAAGGACATGTAGGGGTAGAACAAGGGCAAATGGCTTTAAGCCAGAAAGACAGGCTGAGAGAGCTGGGGTTGTTCAGCCTGGAGAAGAGAAGGCTCAGGGGAGAACTTAAAGCAGCTTCTAGTACTTAAGAAGGGCTATAAGAAATCTTGAGAAGGGCTTTTTACAAGGGTATGTAGGATAGGACAAGGGGGAATGGCTTTAAACCAGAAGATGGTAGATGGAGATTAAATAGGTGGAAGAAATTCTTCACTACAAGGGTGGTGAGGCCCTAGCACATACTGCCCAGAGAAGCTCTGGCTGTCTCATCCCTGGCAGTGTTTAAGGTCAGGCTGAATGGGGCTTTGAGCAACCCAGTCTAGTGGAAGGTGTTCCTCTCTGTGGCAGAGAGGTTGGAACTAGATGATCTTGAAGGTCCCTTCCAACCCAAACCATTCCATGATGCACAATACTGAAGATCATCTCAGTTCATTCAGCACAAAGCTTTAGCAGAATTTCTCAGGAAAGAAATAGTCTACTAAAAAAAAATCAGGGGTTTTTATAGTCCTCTAACCCTGCAAGCATTGTACATCAGATTTCTAAGGAGAGAGCTATATAGAATGCTGAGGAAGGGAGGGTGCTGCATCTCTGCTCTTCATCACAGCTGCATTTCACAATGGCAAGCTGTATGCTTCCACGACACCATGAAGGAGAAAATGCCGTCCCGTTGCAAGTCACCACTTAGTAGTCGACACAACGCGCAAATCTAATTACCGGAAGGAGACAGAAGGAAATAGCGAATACTATATTGGGGTTCTCCAGTTCATCGTTCACCCGCTTTTTCACTCCTGCTGCTGCTGCAGGCAGCCGGAAGCGCCCGCCTTCTCGGCTGCGCAGTACCCGCTGACACACTGGCCGCCACATTCATCACACCCTTACACCGAGGAGGCGCGGGTCGTTTCCAGGAGCGCGCCCGCGGTGAGGCGCGGAAGCGGGGCGCTCTGGCAGCGCGGTGGCGGCCCGCCAGGTGGCAGCAGGACTCCGCGAACTGCTCTGCCCGCAGCTGCCGCTGCCGCCGAGGGGCCGCGCTGCTGCTCCTCCGAGGGCCAAGGAGAAAGGGGCTGCTGCCTGCCGCCAGCTGCCAAGGGCCGGGAATAGACAGGGGGAAGAGGGGACGCATCGCTCCCCCTACAGAGGCAGAGCGGCGGCAGTCGCCGGCAGAGCCTGACCTCGGGGTCTCTGGCCCGTTGTAGGGTGTGTACGTGGGGCTGCGGGTCCGAGCTTAAACCGGGTTTAGGAGAGCGGTGGAGACCAATGTGCGCATTAATCTGGTGCAATTAGCGTTATAACCCGTGCCACCTCAACCCGTACTAAAGACAAAGCTTTATGCAAATCGCCCTCCCCTTCCCCATCTCGCGCTGCCGGGGTCTGATGCTGTTTCCCAGCCTGTTTATAATGATACGCTACGCGGAGTAACTTAAAATTAATTGTAACGTTCTTGTGTAAAAGGAAGGGGGTAGGCGGTGTCCTTAGATGGGTTCAGTGCTCAGAGTCTCGGCCACCTGCGCCTAGCAGCGGTGCCCGGCTAAGGGTGCTCGCGGTAGCGACCGGACTGCGGAAGATTCTGCAGCTCCACTTTTTGGGCAGCTGTGCTGGTCGGAGAACCCCGCTGCCGCAGGCAGCGGCTCCTGAGGCCGGCGAAGGTACGGTGGTGAGGGAGCCGGGAACGGAGGGAGGGTGAAACGGGCGGCGGGCTGGGGAGCGGGGTGGGCTCTGCCTCCTTCTAGGTGGAATGAGTGCTTTTGGGAATGGAGTGTGTCTGTGTCTGGGGCAGCGGGGGGCGATGGAGGGGGGAGTTGTAGACCTCCTGGCCGGGCTCCCTCGAATTTTTGTCTGTAGACTCCACTCTTTCTGAAGACCTACATCACTTCCCCTAGAGCTGGCTTGTTGCGTTCTTGCATGTACTTATCTAGCCCTCACCCCCGAAGATAAACATTTCAAAATGCTGAGAG
Source organism: Psilopsiagon aymara (assembly GCA_024733675.1). Lineage (NCBI taxonomy): Eukaryota > Metazoa > Chordata > Aves > Psittaciformes > Psittacidae > Psilopsiagon > Psilopsiagon aymara. Next base: position 17,143 of record JANRGW010022829.1, read on the forward strand.
GACGTAACTACAAAACGCACTGTGCTGTGGGGAGGACAGCAGGAAGGATGTGAGGGCTAGTGAAATCCTTAAAAATTACAGCATCTAACTTGAATGTTGTTATTCAGAGTCGTGTGTAGTCCATACTATAATTGGTCTTTCTGACTAGATGTTTATCTCCATACGTCTCTCAAACACATCATTCTGTTTGTCTCCTCCGTATTCTACCTTTATTACAAGAAGTTTGTTAATTCGACATTTCGGCGTTGCTGGCTTCGGACTGCACCGCTGTAGGAACACATTCTTAACAAAACTAGGCTGAAAAAATTCCCCCAAACCTCCGCTTAACGGCACAACTGGTATGTATAAATAAAATCTTCATTTTTAAAAGTGACGTGGATGTGGTTTACTCTGTAGCCTCAGTAATTTAAACAGCACCTATCTGCTGCAGATAGAGTTGCTATGCACGTTTCAACTAGTGAGTTTGAAAATTCGAACCCGACTTTGATTTATTTCCTTTCTATCAGTGATTAATGCGGCGTAATTAGCTAATCTCAAAGCCATTATTTACAACTGGGGCAGACAAAGGGAAAAACTGATGATCCAGCACTTAAGTGGGTTTGAAATTATGAAACGGAAGAAATGTTTAGGTCTCAGCTCGGAACCGTACAGCTCAGACCCAGGGTGATGGTGGTGGCAATAATAATAGTAATAAAAATAATAATAATAATGATAATAATAGTTTTGTTAAACCATTAATTATAACTGATGATTTTTTTCTGCCGAAAATGTGTTCGCGTCATCTCTGAGTTATAAGAAAGTAAGCATCTCCTGGGAGTTCTGTCTCTCCCGCTTTGTTGCTGGGTTAAGGAAAGGAAACAAACGCGTGCTGCCCCGGTGCGCTGTCGCTGGGATTTGCGCAGCAGAGAGACCGTAGGCTCCATACCCGTGCCCTCAGGGCCGCTCAGGGCCTCGGGACCTCCAGAACCGGTGCGAGGTCGAAGCCGCGAACCTCCTGCCGAGACTGCTCGCCCGTGTTCTCTGGCTCCCTCAGCGCCTGGGAGAAGAGTCCGGGCTCTGCTAAATCCTGAGATTTTCCCTTGTCTCTTCTCTTTTAACTGTGGGAATCTAGTTTTCTAATAATATCCTAATCCACCACCGACCCGGGATGACAGGGAAGCTTTCGTTTGATCTGGAAATGGGGGGGGAGGGGGGATGGGGATATATATCAGGGAGTGAAAGAAGCTATTTGATTAGGAAATTCAAATGTTGGGTTAAAAAAAAAAAAAAAAAAAAGAAAGAAAGAAAGAAAGAAAGAAAGAAAACAAGAAAAGAAGAAAAACAAAACCCTAAGGGCGGTAGGAGAGGGGCAGAGCAAAGGTGCCTGCTGTGAGCAGACGCTGACTGTCCAAGAGAAGAGGTGCAAATATTCTTTGTTTAGAGGTGCCTTGCCAGAGGCGCATTAGAGTCATCATTGTCAAAAAATATTAGCACTTAGAGGAAGGAAAAAAAAAATAAATAAAAGGAGAGAAAAAAAAAAAGCTCTAACAAAGTCGAAACCTTGGAGATACATATTGCAAACCAGCCTCCCCACCCTGTTTATCATTCCGGGGGGGAAATGCGCAACCTTTCCAGTTGCTACTCGCTCTTGCCCCCGGTCCTCAGCCTACCCCTCTCCCTCTCAAACAACGAGTTACAGATGATCGCCCAGTGGCAGTTGTAACGGGGCACACAGAGCAAACCGAGAGGAACCACAAGCGGGAGAGAAGTGAAGTGCTGAAGGAATATGCAGGGCAGCCCCTCTGCCAGGGCTAAAATATCCCCTCCTCGCTTTTATTCTTCTTCTTCTTCTTCCTCTCTTGTCTAATGAAGGATTGATCGGACACATGAGTTATGCCAGGTACTATTTAGCCCTTGGAAAAAAAAAAACAAAAACAACACAACCCCACCCCCCCCCCACCCCCCCCCCCCCCCAAAAAAAAAAAAAAAAAAA
>JANRGW010022830.1:0-33741 GCA_024733675.1 Psilopsiagon aymara
CAATTTGATAAGTGGACTACTCAGTGGATAAAGAACTGGCTGGATGGCTGCATGCAAAGAGTTGTGCTTAATAGCTCAATGTCCAGCTAGAGGCCAGTAACAGGTAGAGTCCCTCAGGAATCAGTGTTGGGACCAGTCTTGTTCAACATCTTTGTTGGTGACATGGACAGTGGGACTGAGTGCACCCTCAGCAAGTTTGCCAATGACACCAAACTCTGTAGTTCTGCTGATACATTGGAGGGAAGGAATGCCATCCAGAGGGACCTCGACACGCTTGTGTGGTGGGCTGGTGCCAACCTAATGAAGTTTAACTATGCCAAGTGCAAGGTCCTGCTCCTGGGTCAGAGCAATCTCAGGCACAGCTGCAGGTTGGGCAGAGAAGAGATTCAGAGCAGCCCTGCGGAGAAGGACTTGGGGGTGTTGGTTGATGGAAAAATGAACATGAGCCTGCAGTGTACACTCGCAGCCCAGAAAGCCAACCATATCCTGAGCTCCATCAAAAGGAGTGTGACCAGGAGGTCAAAGGGAGTGATCCTGCCCCTCTGCTCTCATGAGACCTCACTTGCAGTATTGTGTGCAGTTCTGGTGTCCTCAACAGAAAAAGAACATGGAGCTGTTGGAACAAGTCCAGAGGAAGGCCATGAGGACGATCAGGGGACTGGAGAACCTCTCGTATGAAGATAGGCTCAGGAAGTTGGGGCTGTTCAGCCTGGAGAAGAGAAGGCTGCATGGAGACCTCATAGCAGCATTCTAATATCTGAAGGGGGACTATGTGAATAGTAGCTGGAGATGGACTCTTCTTTATGGACTGTAATGAGAGGACAAGGAGTAACGGGTTCAGACTTAAACAGGGGAAGTTTAGATTGGATATGAGGAAGAAATTCTTTAGTGTAAGGGTGATGAGGCACTGGAATGGGCTGCCCAGGGAAGTTATGAATGCTCCATCGCTGGCGGTGTTCAAGACAGGGTTGGGCATAGCCTTGTGTGGCATGGTTTAGTGAGAGGTGTCCCTGTCCATGGCAGGGGGTTGGAGCTGGATGATCCTAAGGTCCTTTCCAACCCTAACTATTCTATGATACTATGATTCTAAGAATCTTGTCAATGATACCTTTCATATTTGTATTTGGGAAGCTGGAGAAATATTAATCAAAGAATTGTTTTGAAAAAGCAGACTTGCAGTAGAAGCCATGACAGTTGCTTTCCTCATCTATGCGAAGCATTGTTCTCAGCTACCCTATAAACATGTTGTAATATTCTCTTATTGCAAATCTACCATTGGGGAAAATTTGGAGGAGGGTGTTGTCTGGGTTCATGAGTCCTACAATTGGCTGCAACACTGATAGCCTGAGATTCTATGGAAGATGACAAAACAGACAAAACAATAGATCATTGATCTTTCCCTGTGAAATAGCTCGGAGTCCACCTGACTTGGTAGTCTCAGTGTCGATAGTGGAGACACTGACCCCTAGTATGAGGACAACAGGTGAATTAGAAAGTGTCTGTGTGTGCTTAAGAAGATTGCTCAGATAAGAGAAATTTGAGTTTACTAGAAGCAAGGGAGTCTTTGGAGGATGGAAGTACCTGTAATATACGGAATAGTCTCTACCATAACCAGAAGAAAACAGACTGCGGTAATGAATATTAAATAGGCTTAAACTGTGATCTGGGGAAGGCATACAGCTAGGAATAATAGCAATACAAATGAAATTATGTAATGTATTCAATAACTAGAATTGAGACTGAAATTCAGTTGCTCAGATGATATGTGAGCAAAATGGAGAGAAATCCAGGAAGGCAACAGAGGTCAGTGTAAATGATCCCTCCAAATTTAATGAAATAACAGGTCAGTAGTAAAGAGGTCAATGAAAATGACCTCATGAAATTAAAGCCAACAATCTCGAGTGAAAGCTTGAAAACTATCACAGTGGTTATACCTCCTATGAAAGTAGGAACTAAAAGGGATGGAAGATATTTTTGATTTATAGAAAGAATACCTCTTCTCAGTGAAGACTAATCATTTTATTTTTTTTCCCAGTCTCTTTCATTTTCTGTTTCCATACCCTTCACTCCAACTTTCCCTCTCCTTTTCCCCTTCCCTCCTTCCCCCTTTCTTCTCCCCCCCCGTCCTTTCCCCTTTCCCCTTTTCCTTTCTCCCTTCCTTCCTTCCTTCCTTCCTTCCTTCCTTCCTTCCTTCCTTCCTTCCTTCCTTCTTTCCTTCCTTCCTTCTTTCCTTCCTTCCTTCCTTCCTTCCTTCCTTCCTTCCTTCCTTCCTTCCTTCCTTCCTTTCTTCTTTCCTTCCTTCCTTCCTTCTTTCCTTCCTTCCTTCCTTTCTTCCTTCATTCCTTCCCCCAGCATTTCAAGAGTTGGCAGCAGGGAATGGAGGATGAAGAACACATACTTTTGCTTCTTTCAAACTCTGTCAAGACCCTGACCCTAAAACATATACGCTTGAATGAAATAGAAGGCTTTTATTTAGTGTGATCCAAAAAAGCAAGTCAGCACTTATTAACCACTATGTAAGTCTAAACAAGGCTAGAAAATTTTGGTGTCATGAATGCTAATGTCTATTAATCTTAACTCTTCCTGTGTTACCTCTAATTGTGTAGTGCAAAGAATCAGACTAAGTGAAAATGTGGGGTTTGACTGTTCTTCTGTCTGTGCCTCACATCACATTTTTTAATTTCCCTTCCCCTTTTTATTTTCTTTAATTTTCCTTTCTGCTTTGCTAAAAGGAGCATGGTGAAATAGAAATACATTACTTTAATATTTCTAAATTGCAAGTGTTTGGTACCTGCTGCAAGCCTATGGGAACCACAGCAGTTAATAATCAGATTAAACATTATCTTTAACATATTAAACATTAACGTCTTAAGGGAGAGATAGGTAGATACATTTGGTTGTTACACCAGAACGAATCTTCTTCTAATGGAGAGAGTGGCTTCTATTGAATTGTTAATATTTGCAATTAGTGGAGTTTCTCTGGGTGACATTTATCTAAGTACTGATAGTGTTATATGATCTTAACAAAGATGGTGTGATGGGATCAGAGATAGCATCATCTACTTGTGTGTTTTTGTAACAGCTAATTTTGTTTCAGGTTTGTGCATTGATTAAATAAACTGAGGTTAGTAGCTTCCCACAAGAAGAAGAGTGGTTTAGGTTCTGTGCTTACATAAAGAAGAGCCTATAATTTATGCATTCTAGGTTGAAGGAAAAAAAATGTTGGTGATGGCTATCTCTTAGTGGGTGCAATCATAATTAAAACTACCATAAGCTTTAAGCTATTTTCTTCAGGTTAACATTTTATTCTAGCCTGAGATTAATCCAATGTTTAAATACACCTGTATGATGACTGTTGAGTATAAATTTCTGAGTTAATATAATAAGTAATTAGTTTATTACTTGTTTATAGAAGTCAGAAGTCACAAATTGTCTTATATGTCCCTCGACCCATTGCCAGCCTGTCTAGTAATGAGGAGAGTGAGCCTGACTGGCAGGTAATGCAGCTGGCTTTGTAATCAGAGTGAACAAAAGAAATCCTGTCCCCTATCTATGCATCCTCATGAGTTCATAAGCACCAGGAGGGTGTTTCAAGGCTTTTTTTTCTCCTCCTGCTTTCCTTTCTCAGTTCAACTTACTAGAGATCCAGCAACAGGAAATTCTCCAGCAGGTTTGGGAGAAAACCATGTGTTAAATGAAACAATCAACCTGATCTGTGCTGCCAGGCCAGGTATGATAGTAGGACTTAAAAACGGGTGATTATCTTGGGAAGCTGTGCAACACTGTACCCTCTGCCCTTTCAGTAGCCTCTGCTTGGAGTTGGGCTGAATAAACTGGCATTGTTTAGTGCAATCCCTCTAACAAATCTGAACATCAGAGTGTTCTGAAACTCAGTGCCATAGGCTCCTGTTCTGAAACGGCTGCACGGTAGAAGAGGAGGAAGACGCAGCAGCAAGCAAATGACAGACACAACTGTAGATCAATGTGGTGATTGTATCAATTTCAGATTCTCTACTAACAATAGGTGTCTGATTGGACACCACTGACTTTATTGGGAAGTAGATGGGATGTAATATACCTTCCAGTGCATTAGTTGTTTCTGCTGATTGGATGAAGGATAAATTTCACATGGAGGACAGTTTGAGTCCCATCATTCTCACAATTACGTTGAACACCAGCTAAAAGTGTCCTGTTGCTGCTGCACTTTACAGCAGCAAATTAGAAGGATTTTCCTAATGCATTTCTTCACCATAGTCTGTGCATCATCATTCTTCTATAAACTGAGATCTGGGTCACAATGCCTCACTGCTCTTAATTTCAATAATTCCATTTAAAGGGTAATCAGGCTAGAAAATGAAAAGGACAACAAAAAGAATAAACAGAACAGTGGGACTGTGTGATTTGTGGAAACGGAAAAAGAAATTGAATGTTACAAATCTTTTATTACAGTAAATCTTGGTTTATGCCAAAACACAACAATGTAAAGTATGTAGTGAAAATAGCCGTAAAACAAATCATTACCCCCTCAATCCTGTAACCTTCCCCCCATATGAATTTTAATAGTACTAGATTATCTGAACCACCTCCCTTTTTTTGAATCACTGACTTAACTGCATGCAGAAAATAACTTGTGAGATTTTTCATTACTTTTTTGAAGATTAAGCTCAGCAAAATGTTGATATCTCTTCTAATGATCCAGTAAAGGGAAAGAGGTGGAGAGGAGGAGGGGAGGGAATCTCACAGTTTGCTGAAGAACATGTTATTTGTCTTCCACAGACTTAAAAGTTTTGCAAGTTAGCTCTGCTGGCTCAGGGCCAGACTTCATAGTACCTTTTAGAGTCACACCCTGAGACCCCAGTTCATCAAGGGACTTAAGTGCTGTCTGATGTTCAGTACATGAGAAATACAAGTTAAATTGGAGTTTAATTATGTGATTAACTCAATTTATTTAGCATTTTAAACAGAGCATATAAACAGACCATGTAAATAAAGGGCGGAAGAGTTACTTTCAAGAGTAATTCAATAGCTGTTAAATATTTTCTATATGGTTCATGAATTGTGTGGCCTCATGTATTTAGCTTTTAATTGTTCAAGACTATTGGGATTCTAAAAACAAACAACTGGGAACTAATCTGATCTAAGGAGCTTTCCAAGGAACATTTTTATCATTTATCAAGCCCCCTTTGCTCTGTTAGACTTCACCAAATGACAAGGCTATTTTCAAGCCGTAAACCCCCGTGCCCCATGCAGTTATGGCATGCAACTAAAGAAGTCTGGAGGAGAAAATGAAGTCATAATTAACAGCAGCTGCTCACGCCTAGCATTTCCAAATAAAAACTAAAGATTTTTATTTTTTTATTTTTATTTTTTCAAAAAAGATATTCAGAGAATAAACTGCGACCCTGAAGATTTATCTTCAGGGTAAAAAGAGGAAGCCTCACACCAGCCTCTGGGGATCTCTTTGTTGCCCAACCCATACAGGAAAGTCTCATTGCAGCCCATTTGACAGACGTTTCAATGTTGTTTGCTTGTTACATTCAGTGACCAAAATCAAAGCAAAATAACAGTAATTTCCTTTACTCACATATTGTTATTAGTTTGTTATAAGGCTTTCTCATCAAAGCACATGGGAGTGTTCTGTCCTTTAGAGGCTAATATTAAAATATGGAATGGAATGATTATATTTTATTGGCTTAGCCTTTCCCTGCACTGCTTATAAAAACAGACAGTGCTTTAAAATGTCTCACTAATGCCCATTTTCCTGAGGGTGGAGTTGACCTCAAGTAGTTTACAACTTGGCTGTTAGTTAAGTCTAATTAACTTTGACTTTGTTGTTAGAATAGTTTAATCTGCAGTTTCATCTTAAAGAAGTCAAAGTAATAGTACATTCAAATCAAGCAATGGAAACACTGAGTGTTTATAAGTTGGCTATATAACGAATTTTTGTACAGTCTTCACCTCTATCTTCCTAAAATGTTTGTGGTTTTACACATTTTTGCAATTCTTTTAACCTGGTCCAGAACTGATCAACAGTGAAGAACACTCTTTGTAGCTTGAATATATTGCCTGCTTGTTGTTTCTGAATGTGTTATCTGCTGCTTCTGAGTAAGCAATGCAATTTCATTTTTAAGCAGCCTGAACAATGTGAAATAGTAATTTTTCTTGAAACAGTACAGTTTAATGCTTCTAAACAAAAAGAATTATACTCAGGACTAAAGTTGCAATGCTTTTTAATTGTATCATTAATCCTTGACATATACTCTCTGTGGTGTCTTCCTTATAACATTATCACTTCATAAGAGTAAGCCATACTTCATCTGCGGAAAACATTATTTTAATGAAAGCCAGAGAAATGGAGAATCTTGTGTTTTAATTATGCTAAAAATTCAAAAGTGATCCTATAACACTTTCAGAAAAAAATCATTTGCATTACACAATAACTTTTGAGTAAATAATTGTCTTTAATTGCATATTTTTTGCTATCAACATCTATTATTTTATAGAGGTTGAGTTCGTATAATAGCCATGAAAGTGGTCTTAATGTAAGTTTCAGCTTTAATATATCAATTAGATCAATACATTAAGCATTACTTTAAGTAAAAGTTAAATAATTCAGTTTTAGAGAAATAACTGCAGTAAAGTCTAAATTTCTCTCTTAAAAAGTTTGTTTTAGTTGAATTTGCAACTTTACAATTAACATAAAGAAGAAAACAGTTTAGGAACTTATTGCCATGACACTACTATTTAAAAATAACTCTTTTTTTTTTTGTTGTTGCAGTCAATAAAAAAAACCCACACTTTTATAGTTCTATGTTCACATCCACATCCCACAAAGACTTTGGAACAAACTGACTGCCATTATAAAGTACAAATGATACATTCATGGAACTTGAAACAGTCATTTGTAATGTCATATTTTATTAAGACAGTATGAAATAGTACTAACGGTAACTAATATTAAAACTTTTGAAACTGGTTTAAGAAATCTTGGACTAGACTAAAATGCTGAACTGCATGGATGGTGAATGAGGCTGTACCATTCTGGTCTGGCAAACCTCCCTCACTTAATCAATCACATTTGCAAGCTTTATGATGAACACCACCACAGTACCCACAACACAGAAGAAATCAGCTATAATTTCAGCCTCATTGTGTCCTGATTCCTGTCCTCAAACTTGTTGACTTCTACGTAAAGCTTACATCAGGTGTATGCCTTTTGCATTCTGGGTTTTGGAGCAAAGAGGACAGTATTCATTGTAATCAGGAGTTTTGGTAACTAATTCAAGCAGAGCAAAGACTTGGGAGTTTGATGTTGATTCTTACTTCACCACTTTGTTACATGGAGTGAAGATTCAAGAGCTAGAACTCCTGGAGAAATGTAGCAGTTTCATCAAACAAATTCTCTCCATGCACAAGCAGTGACGCTCAAAAAATCGGCTCCTTTTCTGCCCTGCTGCTGCAGCTAGTCTTCCTGGAATCTCTGTGTCTACTCAGCTGAAGTGTGAACTTCAACATCTTTTGCATATTTGTAGAGTAAGGGCATATACATTCTGACCACAAAGAAAGGGGATCAAAATTAATGTCAGCAGTGGGGTGAGAGGTATGCGTAATCAGGTAAATATACTCAAACCATACTGAATACTATTCTGCCATTAACACTGTGCTAAAAGAGGAGTTTTGGGAAGGAGGGGTTCACCAGGGATCATCTCATTCCTCCCGGGTTGCTTTAGTGCTGCAGTGACATTATTGTAGTGCAGCTGACAAGGTCTCTGATTCTCTGTGCTGCTTTGAACTACTTCAACACTCAGCCTGACTGTGAGACATGGGCTCTTTGACCAGGCAGATCTGAGTAAGCTTCAGTTTGTTGCACAGACGGAAATAAGAAAATGCTCTGGGTTAGCATTTCAGGAGAAAAGTCGCTCTGTATCACTTGATGCATATCAAATAAATCCTAAAACTTCGACTTGTGGCTTAAATGGGGTTTTAGTGTACATGACAAGATGCTTGCTAATACTTTTGCATAAGTCTGCATTGCATTTTTTGCAGTAAGACTTTCTGTGCAACATTTTTTATCAGTGCATGTTATTCCATAATATTTTTCCTTGCTCGGAGTGTGACATGTAGATGTGTTTAAGTTTATCTATATAGCACTCTTGTGGCTTAATTTTTCACTCTCTCTTATTGTCTGCCTTCGTCTTTTTTTGACAGTGTGCCTCCAGGAAATATTTTCCTGTTGCATGCATTTTGACATCTCCAGTGATGTGTTATAGTAACTGTCAGCAGCTGGAACTAGTCATGATTGTTTTTTCCTCATTGCTGTTCTTCAGTTAGTCTTTTCCTTGTAACACATTTTTAGGAAGTAGGATCAGGCCTTCAGTAAAAGAAGGTGCAATGCCTGCTCTCCAAAGCCAAATTCCTACCATTTAAACCACTGAAACTCTGTAGATGTGTTGAATTTTGTGGACTTATTTCATTCGTTTTTCTAAGTGGAATGAAGCAGCACTTTTGTTGTAGGAAACGCAATAGGAAATTATATTGCATGGGAAGATCCCTCATTCTGTGCTCTTTCAGCCTCCTATTTAAACAGTTTTAAAAGTGCTTTACAAAAGGTAAAACCCTTGTTCTTGGTGAGGGCACACAGGCTTGACAAAAAGGTGGTACTGTGGGTGTTCCAGTTGCTTGAGAAAGTTTAGTGGCAACGTTTCCTACTCAAACAAACAGAAATAAGTGCCTTTAATCAAAAATCAGGGGCACTGAGTGCCATGGTGGGCATCTCTAATTCAGGAAAAAGAAACAAGAAAAAAGTATTGGGATGTGATTCAAGAAAACAGATTCAGGGAATGTACATTTAAGAGCCAAATGTGACCAGCTGCAGTTGAGATTCCCTTTTTTTTTCTCTTTTGAAGAGGACAGCACTTTTGTTTGGTCATTTATGCTCCAAGTGGAATTTTAGTTTGTTATAGAATTCCACTGGAGACTGGGACATGCGAGTTTTCTTCTGCTTGGTCATTTTCTTCTGTCTGGAAATCAAAGTAAGTAGCCTGGATGTATAATGGCTAATCCCATTTTTAATCACTGAAGCTGATTCATCTTTCTGAATACTGGGTATCTAGAAAAAAAACCCAAATTGCTTCTGTAACGTAAATTCTGGGATGGAGTTTCATTGCAAAGGGGAAACTAGAACTGTGTGCATATGGTTAATGTGCAAGTGGTATGGAAGTATTACAGAATCATACTTGCTAAATTTACCTTCAAGTTTGCTGAATAGAATAAAACTGTTTCTGCAACTACATTAACTTTGTGCTGAAAAAGGGTAGCTGCTCTTTAGTCCTGAATCAAAATCAGAGCAGTGAGGCTTGTCTGCCTCAGAATAAAGAGAAAAAAGCTTTTCAGTTTACTACATTAATGTATCCAACTGCCATAAGTTTGCTTTCTATTTTAACATTAACATCATCTTAACAAAGCACTCACAACAGCAATAATTGTGATACTTGACAGTGAAGCAATGGTTTTGTGACCATCTTCCAAAACAGTCTTATGGAGCAGGAGATAAATCTCTTCCAAAATTTCAGTATTTACTGAGCTCTTAGTGCTTTGCAATGAAACTCCTAGTGAGTCTTAGCCTGGTAGCTTCATAGAACAGCATTGCTAGAAAAAAGAACTTAGTTAAAATGTGTCATCTGCAGCATGTAGTCTTGCTAATTTTTCCTGTTTTGAAAAGCACTGTTTCCTTATTATGGAGCAGGCATTCCAGTCACATTATTTTTCCATGTCAGCTCTGGAAGATGACTATAAATTAAAAGTTGCAAATATATTTTTCTCTTAACCCATTTAAATACCTGAGGCAGTTCCCAGTTTGTACTTTTAAAATTAATATTTACCACTGTACTTACAAAAAATTAGACTGTCACCCCCTTCTGAATTTTTAAATAAAATTATCATTAAGCTTAACTTGAATAATATTAAATACCCCTCAAATTGCAGTAACAGTCCATGGAAACAATTGATTATTGTGACTAGAACAAAGAGGAAATAATATCAACAAATCACATATATTTACTTTTAAAAGTATCTTGAAGATAAATTCGTAGAAAGAATCTTGCATGCACCTTAAAAAGAAACAAAATGGTAACGTGAAATTCCTATCTGGTAGAAAGACTCAATACTCAAACTTTTCTCTGCTTTCCACAATTGCATTTTATAATTAGTTTCTTTCATCCAGGGGTATAAATGACATTTAGAGGCAGAAAACATCCATCCTTGGGACAGAATTGTTTTTCTTTAGCCTTGAAAGAGAACCACAGCTCACTGCTGCATGGGAAGATTATGGTCTAGTCTACATTAGAGGCAGAAATGCCACTATGCTCCTGAATATCACCTGTTTAAAATGGTTAATTCCTTTTTGGTGACCATTTAACTGGAAGTTGAAAATGGTCTTCAATCGCAACTTGAGTGCTATTTGTGTTATAGTCAACTGTACAGCTACGGTACAGCTTCACAGGCTATTGTCTTGTGAGACTTCTTCTTTGATAAGAGTTGTATACCTCCTGAGCCTATCCTACTGAATAAATTTTTAAAGAAATAAATACTGTATGTGCCAAGAGAATTTTTTGTAAGCAAGTTTATTGATCCATTAGTTGAGCAAACCCACTCCGAGAGTAGATAAGAGGAACAGCCATATGAGCCCACAGGCAGCAGGCCCAGAAACAGAAAACAGTCCCAAGCTTGTATTGATGATGAACTTCATAAAATATTTAGAACTCTGTTAAAACGCTCAGTGAGTGCAGAATTGGGCTTTAGCTTAGAAAAGTTAATGAAGAAAAATAGTCTGTCCCAGGCTGCACAGTTCTCTCTGCGACTTGTTTACAGACGGCCTATCTCTTCCCCATAAATAATGGTAAAATTAAACAGGGGAAAGCAAACCCACACTATGGTGACAAAGGAAAAAAGGCGACTGATTAAATCATAATCATAGTGGTTTTGGAGAGGTTTTTAAACTGATTTCAGTAAGTTTTCGGATTTCTTAGTGTCTACAGGTCAGAATCAAGATTACAAGGAGAAGGCACAAGGGTTTTGAGTCAAGAGTCTTTATGTTGCTCTGTAGTAGTACAGCATCACAAAGTAGCAGCAAAACTACTAAACATAAAAGGTATTAAAAAAATAACTACAGCATACCTTTTTGAAAAATGGAGATAGGAGGTGGCTTGTCTGTTTTCAAAAGTAGCAAGTAAGCCAACAAGAGGAAATGCAGCGACAGAGGAGGTTTAGGTCGAATATTAGGAAAAAATTCTTCGTCAAAAACATGATCAAGCTTTGGAACAGGCTGCCCGGGGCAGTGGTGGAATCGTCGTCCCTGGAAGAGTTGAAAATCCATGTAGATGAGGCCGTTGGTGACATGTTTTAGTAGTGGATTTGGCAGTCCTGGCATAACAGTTGATGATCTTACAGGTCTTTTCCAACCTAGCTGATTCTATGATTCTATGATTACATGACTTGAGAAACCTGGTCTAGTGAAAGGTGTCCCTGTCCATGGCAGGGGGAGTGGAATTACATCTTTAAGGTCCTTTCCAACCCAAATCATTTTGTGATTCTTAAGCAAGCTGCTGTGCACACTGATTAAAATCACTTAAAGATATATAACAATTTCTCTACATAAATATAGTAATTTTTACTGGTACTGACTTCTTTAAGACTTCTGAGAACATCAACTTCAAGGCACCTAGATCTAGGAAGAACTTCACATTTAAATAGGGTTTAATTTGTTAATGGATAGTATGTATATTGTTTTTTCATAATCAAGATACAAACAATCTTCTAATCAAGTTTCTTATGGAGAAAAGAATGTAAGAGTGGACAGGTGAATCACCAGTGATGCAAAATTTGTATGATGTTGTGTTTCGAATAAGATGACTTTTGACCTTCATTTTATGGAACCTTTGAAAATGAAAAGCAGTGATGACTACCACATCTGTAGCCTTGCATTGCTGTTACTTCTCTCTAGATGGAGGCTCTGCTCTCATCCTCAAGATCTTACCTGTAAAAGGCAGAATTTCAGTTCTTCCAACTTTCAGAGAAGAATCTGTGTACAACAGCCCACTTATGCTAAGTGTTTCTTTCTGTACCTCCTGGAGAGCCCTTTTTTCCCTACTTAGAGCGCTGTGTCAGCGCTATAAACTGGCCAACAAACTCCTTTAAAACAAATTAATAAAATAATTTGACAAAAATAATTTTATATTAATTCTGATCCACAGAATGATAAAAAAAATGGCAAGTGTGGATAGGGATTGCCAACAGTCTTCGATGAAAGATGTAAAGGGCATCCAGTTAGTTTAACTAAAGGTGGTCTCAGAACAAATTATCAGGTTTTTTTATGCTGTAATATGGGGTTCCTGGCTTAAAGCTGTCATGGATGCTAGAAGTCTGTAGTTTCAGAGGAATGTAGCAGGGATGACAGGCAAGCAATGGAAGAAAAAGCTCTGGAAGGGTTGTAGAGCATCTGGTTATTGATCTGGTTGTGGAATGGTTGATCCTATCTGTAAGCCACTTGTGTTTGAAAGACTGAACATGAGCCAGCAGTGTGGAAAGCCAAACATACCTTAGGCTGCATCAAAGGGAGCGTGACCAGCAGGTCGTGGGAGATGATCCTGCCCCTTTACTCTGCTCCTGTGAGACCTCACTTGGAGTATTGTGTGCAGTTCTGGTGTCCTCAGCATAAAAAGGAGGACATGGAACTGTTAGAACAAGTCCAGAGGAAGGCCACAAGAATGAACAGGGGACTGGAGCATCTCCAGTATGAACTCAGGCTGAGAAGGCTGGGGCTGTTCAGCCTGGAGAAGAGAAGGCAGCATGGAGACCTCATAGGAGCCTTCCAGTATCTGAAGGGGGGCTATAACAATGCTGGGGATGGACTCTTCATTAGGGACTGTAGTGATAGGACAAGGGGTAATGGGTTCAAACTTAAACAGGGGAAGTTTAGATTGGATGTAAGGAAGAAGTTCTTTACTGTGAGAGTGGTAAGGCACTGGAATGGGTTGCCCAGGGAATCTGTGAATGCTCCATCGCTGGCGATGTTCAAGGCCGGGCTGGACATAGCCTTGTGTGGCATGGTTTAGTGGGAGGTGTCGCTGCCCATGGCAGGGGGGTTGGAACAGGGTGATCTTAATGTCCTTTCCAACCCTACCATTTCTATGATTCTCTGATACAACCAAAAATTCCATGATCACAGACATCTCTGGTAGAAATTAAATCATTGGGGTTTTTTATAGATACTCCATTTTTTTGCCATATTAATTTTTTGAAGGAAAAGAATATTGGCTAGATTTTATACAAGATTCTTCTTTCTTTGTGGGAAACTAGGGTTAGGGCATGGAGTTGAAATGCCTTCAGGAAGTGGTCTAATCCACATTAGATATTCACTTAGTTCAGTATAAAGGGTCAGCAGGTACTATGAGATGCCAACTACATGCAGGCAGCCCAGAATTAGAAGCTTTCTTCTCAACCTGGCAATGTAAATATCACGGCTGAGCCCAAGTTCCCACCAGGAAAGTATGACTTTGGCATAAGATGGACTGTCTTGATCTTCCTGGGTCCTTCAGGAGACATTTAAATGGGAACCGCCTTCCTCCCTTTCCCCCTACCGTTGCATGGTAAATGTACCACAGTTACATATGTAAGTGTTATGGAGCTAGAAGAAAGCAGGCAAGAGCATCTGTACTCTGGTGAGGGCTCTAAGCTGGCCAGGTGGACAGGTAAGTGCTACAGAATTTGGTATGGCTTAGATGTCTGTATGTCTTCTGTGCTCTATTACTGCAAAGTTTGGGAATAGAATCTTCTGTTAAAGTTTAGGGATTTTTTATATGAGGGCCTCCTTCTATGCAACAGTTAACTAATGTGGTTGAAACAATTTTTACTTTATTTTTACACTTTAACCTTTTTAAACTGAAGGAATTGAGAGATGCTGGACATTATTTATCGTAATTCATGCTTTAGAGAAATATTCACTGCAAAACAGGAATGTTCACTGCAAAACAGTGAACAGTCTTCCTGAGCCTACTCTATAGTCAAAGGCTGCTGCTCTTGAAAGTCATTTCTCTGGATAGCCCTTCTGCCATGTAAAATGCTCTAAAAGAAGAAGAGCAGTTTGGCGCAGAAAGATTTCATTGTTTTCTGTGTCTCAAAATTCAGTATACAGTACATGACAAAACAGCAGCAGCAAACTCCTCATGATCTTGGATGACACCAAATACAAATGGAACATTTTTAAATATTTTGGAATCCAAAAGAACTCAAACTTTCTGACCAAACTTTCCAGATACTAATGGTGTAGTTTCTTTTATTATTGAAATATCTAATAAACAGTAGAATTCAATTCAGTTTAATGAAGTTCTTGAAGGGTGCTTCAAATTTCTAGCAAATGGAAAAACATGAGCTCTTCTTCAAATGCATATATCAGTGGATAAACCAATATGCTACAAGAAACCAAATGCTTTCCCTGCCTTACTTCTAGAAGACGCATTTCAGGTCATGCGCTATCCTTGTGTCTGATGTAGAAAATGGTATGCTTGCCATGATTTTAAGAGAGGTTTTTCTTGAGAAATGCTGTCATTGGTTGATTGCCATGCTCAAGAGCTCTTCACTGGTTATTTCCGTTACTGGAAAAGTCCTTTGTTTCTTTAAAGACTGACTCTAGGGCCCTCCTCCCCTCTTCTGCATGTATGAAGTTGTCGTCCTGTCCATCCAATTGACCTTTCTCAAGCTGCAAGTGATTGACCCTAAACTAGTCAAGGATATTTGTGTCATGATCACATTTGACAAGAAATGAGGACAGAAAGTTAGTGAAGTGCTTCAGCAATCAGACGCCTTCACAGATTGCAGAACAACAAACTCTCCTCTAAAGGGAAGAAGATGTTTGAAGATGAAGATGGAGGTATCACAGATATGCATACACAGGCAGCAGCAACTCTCTCGCACTGTTAAGAGATCAATCAGAGACAAACCAAGGCTGCTCTCCATCTGTAAACAGGCATTCATCAAACATCTTGGTCACTGTATTGAACTCTGTGACTGGGAGGGGTTTCAATATAAGCATATATAAGATGCAAACATACAGACATCTTCCACGAGGACTGGAAGATTTGGTCTTTTAATATGATTTTTTTTCTAATCCTCTACTTCCACATTACACATTGAGGTATGAGAAAGACCACTCTGAGGCAATCTGAGGTCAGCATATTAGCACCTTTCTTGTTTACACAAGTATGCCTTCCTTGATGGCTCTTTTCCTTATTATTCAGAAGGTGTTTCTCATGCCCTTATCTCCTTTATATTCTTTAAAGAGCACCTCATCTAGAGTTCAGGTCTTTTCTCAAGACCTAGGTCTTTCATGTGCCGATTGAAACTGTATTTGTGAATATTCTTGTATCAAATGGTATCATAGCTTGAATAGGAATTTGGTAATGCACTTGTGCAGAGAGAGATGGCTTAAAATATTACTTTTTGCTTGAATGATAACTCTTATTAATGCCAACAGTTACAACCCTGAAAACATTATCTCTTGCTTAGTGACTCTACAATATCTTACAATAAAACACCACATAAAATTGAATTGGGAGGTTGTTTACTACCTTCTCTGGAAGACACCTGTGCCCATGGCTGGGGGGGTTGGAACTAGGTGATCTTTGAGGTCCCTTCCAACCCAAAACATTCTATGATTCTATGATTCTCTAGTCAACGAGCAAAGCATGGTGTGAATGACAGTTCTCATGTCTTCACAAAATTAGGAAATTTTTAACTGATTTCTTTAAATCTGAAGAACAAAGGAGGTTATGGATGATGGGGAGATTCAACACACAGGAATTTACTCATTCCATTTTGTTCTGTGAACTTAGATTGCTCTATATTAGTACAATCAGATGAAGGCATAGCCCATGTATGAAATAGCATTTATTGTCATTATTGGCACTAACATGGAAGAAGAGAAGTTACAGCTTTCCTCCCTCTGGTGGTTAATATGCGTTTGATTAAGGTTATGTTTATACAACTTAAAATCTATTCACCTGTACCAAGCTACATTTCCCTTTTGGTTAACTGGGGGATTTTGTAGTTTTGGATTGGGGGGGGTTTATGATTTCTTTCCTTCACGGTCAGTGTTTTCGTTATGAAATTGTCAAGCTTTGTTTTTAATAAAACCAAACAACTTCTGGTCACAGATAATGTTGTAAAGGAATCACAGGTTCATGTTAATGTCCTACTCTTACGTCAACAGTTTTTAAGAGGGGTGGTTAAGCTGCATTCTATACTTTATTCTCACCACAGTGATTCAGTACCTGGTTGCAGCTATGCACCGTACAGCTTGCAGACACAGCACTTCTCATTAGAGTGCCACAGATCTCTGTAGGAATGTCAAGACAATGTCTCTAGATTCTGGCACATATCTTTGCTGTTAACAAAACAATTTTAACTAATTGTAGGAAGGGGAGCCACAAAGAAGTTGAAGTATTTCTATACTTCATTATGCCTGGCAGTAAGAGGAAACATATTGATTGGCAAAATAATTTAAATGTAATACGACGACTACACCACTTAAAATACAAAATACACTAATGTACATACATGAATT
This sequence comes from Psilopsiagon aymara, assembly GCA_024733675.1. NCBI lineage: Eukaryota > Metazoa > Chordata > Aves > Psittaciformes > Psittacidae > Psilopsiagon > Psilopsiagon aymara. The sequence continues at coordinate 16,619 of JANRGW010022830.1, forward strand.
AGTACAGTATAGGAAACTTCTGTTTATAGTTTTATACCTGGATAGCTTATACGTGGTGCAGTAGGCAGGACCATAATACATATATCTCAACACAGTCTCCACAGCTATGAGCTTTAAAAAGCAAGCTTGGAGGGCGAAACTTTCCAAAGGTTTTTTGTTCATCTTCAGCAGTGGTGAAAGACCAGCTTATTGAGGGCCTTTTTTCAGAAGCAGAAACCTAGGGCTATGGAAGTCATGTGCTTTAATTTCTTCTCATGATGATATTTGGACACCTGCATGTGTTTATTTTGGAGGTTTGTACCAGAGATGTGCTGAGAGTATAGGAATATCTTCCACATAAAATAGTCACCGATACTGAAGTGGTACTTGCACTGCTTCTGATACAGTTCAATTTTCTACAGTAAGTCTGCTTGGGCAAAGGTTTTGTGTTTGATTTCTCCAAATTTTGCTTTCATATATGGAGTCATTTAGGAGGGATGCAAGTTTTGCACTGTGATTAAATTATCTTTTTTTTCCCAGAAGGATTTCTGAAACTGCTAAACTCACACTTTGTGGAAGATAGAATACAGAATATTTAAATTTAGGCAACAAGAAGCCAGAAAACTGTGTTAGATAAAATTTTATGGGTGAACAGCTAGATGGGTAAATATTAAATTAAAAGCAGAAGATAGTGGTTAATCATCATACTGTACCAGAAAACTGTTAACAAGTGGTGAACTTTGGGTCTGTCCTTCAATCTATCCTGCTTAACAACTTTGTCATGACCAAGTGGAGGTATGGGAGCACTTCCCCCTAAGCAACACCAAACTAAGGGGACCAGCCAACCTGCTGGAGAGCAGGGCTGCTATTCAGAGGGACCTGGGCATGCTGGGGCAATGAGTCTTGTGCAGTTCATCCCAGAGAAACTCAAAGCCCTGCCCCTGGGAAGGTAAAGCCCTGAGCAGCAGTCCAGGCTGGGCATTGCCTAGTTGAGCAGCAACTCTGCAGAAAAGTCCCCAAGGCTCCAAGCAGAGAGCCAACTTGGTGCTGGCAGCAGCAAAGGCCAACAACCATCACAGTCCTACGAGGACAATGTGACTAGTAACAGAATTAAGTATTTTGTGATACATTATCTTGGTTTCAAGATTATTCACAAATTACACTGTGATGCATTTCACTCAGCATCCTGAGTGCCCAGAGCCCTGCAGTTTGTGAAAAGATGTTGTGGTTTAAACCCATCCATCAACTAAGTACCCACAGCATCTTGCTCATCTCCCCTCACCCCCACCCCAGTGATATGGGGAGGAGAATCAGAAAAGGTAAAAATCTATAATGGAGAGGAATAACATCCAAGGAAAAAAGAAAGTGATGGATAATTGCTCACTACTGGCTAACCAATGCGCATCCCATCCCCTAGCAGTAATCAGTGGCTCACAGCCAGCTTCCCCCAGTTTATATACTGGGCATAACGTGCTGTGGTATGGAATGCCCTTTTGGCTAGCTTGGTTCAGGCTTCCTTTCTCCACTCCGTCCTGGCTTCTTGTGCTCCTCCTCCCTTGTGGGACATGGGAAACTGAGAAGTCGTTGACTTATGGTAAGCACTGTTTTAGCGACAGCTAAAACATCAGCGTGCTGTCAAGATTATTCCCATATTATTTTCAAAACACAGCACTGTACTAGTTAGTAGGAAGAAAATTAACCCTATCCCAGCCATAACCATGAAATGTATATACATTGCAAAAGCATTGGACAGTTCTCTTGAGGTGCTGTGTACACACAGCTTCTGCTAGAGTCATAGTTTTGGACTTGTCAGGTCATCCTGGGGGGCACACATCTCTGAAACATTATTAACTCTTAAACTTCATTTTCTGTGATTGTTTTGAAGTGTTTTAATACAGTGTAACTTCTTGCAGAGAGGTGACGTCGAAAAAAACAAACCCTTAAAGCTGAAAAATTATGTGACTAGGAAAAATAATTTTTTGCTTCCATACCACCCCTCCAGAGAATGTCAGTATATTGCATATGTATATATGATGTCTGAGGTAGGAACACAAAAATCACAAAGGACCTGATACAACGTTTATCATTTTAACACTTTTCTACTTGAAGTAACAAAAGCTTCTTTTTTTTCATTCAATAGACCAATATTTAAAGGGTGTTGATTTATGTAAATCAATAATTTATCAACTTGTTCTCATTCTCCACTGCCAACCAGATGCTTCTAGCTTTGCACTGCCAGACTATGTCAGCTGCAAAGCATAATGGCCTTGTGCTTCATGTAGAAATAAGAACATAAATATTTAAAAAATCCTGCTACAGGAAGTGAGGGGCAGTTAGGGTGCCGGTGAGAGATTTTGCTGGTTTACTGTGAGAGTAGCGCAGGTCTACATATTTTATGGGCTGGTTTTATCAGAAGTGGAGGCAGGGACATTTCAGTCTGATTTTTATCTCCTAACAAGACTGACAGACCCAAGTCTTTTCATGGCAATTTGTTGAAGACATCTGGCGAGGTTTTCTAGCAGATGAACACACAGCAGAGTGTTCTTCTGGTATCAGTTGGCATGGCAACTAGTAAAAGATATTCAACATCCATAGGTTTCAAAAAGGTTGAAGCCTAGTTGAAAATCCATTTGGGCTCCTATCTGCAAAATTCTCCTTTTGAAGATGCACTAAATCTTTTTTTTCAGGGAACCAGGCTGAAACAGTAAGTACAATTGTGGAAGGTTCTTTCTCAAATAATTTCCAAAGCACAGTATTAATGATTCCAGGAAGCAGAGGCCTGAGATGATAGGCAGTATTACTGGCACTGCGCAAAACAGGATACTACCAGAAGGCTGGTAAAGACTGCAGAAGCCTGGGGGTAGTGCAGAGAAAGATGAGAAGAGACAGAGGGGAAAGAAAAAAGCATTATCAAGGTTTAATACAGCAATTATTATGAATCACCACAGGCAAGTAACTGATTATGCTTCATCATTATATATTGTTAAGTCATACAAAGTTTATTCTACACAAGGCACTCCACTCCCTATTTGGCAAGGTCACATCACTCAAACACACCCAACACCTACACAAAATATGCTGCTTATTTAAAAAGACCAATATAGGAAAAAATATGTGTGAAAAGTGGTGTTCATGTCTCCTGCACTAAAAGCAATTGTCTTTGATGGATAACTGTGATATTGAGAAATGAACAAATTTACCACACTGGATGTTGTCCTCCCATTGTCATTAGTCTGATCTCTTCAATACCCGTGCAGGGTATGCATTTTGTGAATTGATTTATTGGCATTTTCATTTCTTTCTACAACCACACCTTCACAAACACAGTGATTTAACAGCTGTACCAATTCTATAGAGTTACTTTCTAGATATAAAGCAGTTTACACTGGAAGACATGTGTGAGTCATCACAAGGTGCAACGTTAGTTGCAGAAATGTGACATTCCTTCATTTCTTTCATGCTCGTGTATGCAAAATAGAAACAGCTAAGAGAGTCAGTCTAGGATAGAAAACTCCTGTCTACATATTTTTGAACTAATACAGCAGGACTATAAGACGCTTTTTCATAAGGCAGAGGACTCTGGAACACATACTCTCTAAAGCTTGTGCCTTCTTTTCAGGAAAACAAAGTATGGTGATGCAACTCTGAATTCCAGGATAATCACACTGTTGAGGACTACTGATTTCATACACTAAATCAGTGAAATAGGAACTGCTGTAGGGAGAATGTGTGTGTGCATGTGTGTATATCTGTGCTTATACTTACTTTTTATGCGTCTATTTTTGTCTGTTTCTAAATTACATATGATATTTGGGAATTTATTAATGTGAAAGACTTTAATTATAAACTTTAAAAAATAAAAGAAATTTATTACTAAGTCTGTGTTTAAAATGTTAAGCTTGACTATAGCATTTCCCCTTTACTTGGACCTCCTTAGGAAACCAGATGTAAACCTTAACAAGGGTAATCCTAGTTAAATACAATTGCAATAAACCATACAGCAAGGGTAACCTGGCTCTAATTAATGTTAAATTTTTTCTTCTTTTCCACCTCAAAAACTCTGTGATCTTTTAAAGTTTATAGCAGCGAATAAAAGAGAATTCCTGCTCAACCTATTTATCCTTACCCCCAAATTATGATTATATCTTCTTCTTGGCTGCTATAAAGTGACAAATATGGATACATTTATGTGTGACTTTAAAACTTGCATTTAAATACAAAGTCAATTTTTTTTTTCCACTAATGAAGTGACATTAACTTTCCTAATATTGCTGCTCTGTGAGTTAATGTGGATTGTTCCAGTGAGATCCCTCTTCAGTCAGACATCTAGTGTCCAGAGTTTCACTTCACGTTTTTGAATCTATGTAGGGGATTCAGAAAAGATGGAATCAATCTATAACCACTTGTTACTGAAGGAGTTCTCTAGCAGTGTGTTCCCATATTAACCATAAAGTTGGCAGAAATAGTTATTTTGTTACTTTCTTACCTGGATCAAACATATACATAAAAGATCATGTGCATATGAATGGAAAGGCTGGTGCCAGCCTAGTGTCCTATGGGCATATATTTTAGAAACAAGGCATGACAGCTATGAATAATGCTTGGATAAGACTCTAGGACACTTCGTTTCAGGAGAGGGTGAAGTCTGGCATAGATATTCATGGAATGACAGAACTGAGATTGGAAAGGGCATATAAAAATCACCTGATCCAACCTCTACCCTTACACAGTGCACCCTACAGAAGGTTGTCCAGGACCATTTCCATATGGCTTTTGGAGATCTCCATGAATGGAGATTCCACATCCTCTCTGGGTAACCTGCTTGAGTGCTCAGTCACCCACGCAGCAAAAAAGTGTTTCCTGATGTTCAAAGGAAACCTCCTGTGTTTCAGTTTGTGCCCACTACGTCTTGTTTTGCCACTGGAAACCACTGCGAAGAGCCTGGTTCCATCCTCTTTGTGCCCTCCTTTGAGGTTCTTTTATGTACTGACAAGATTTCCCCTTTTGTATTAACTGCTCCTAGAGCCTATGAGTCTCTGTTTTTCTGAAAAGCATGCATTTGTTTGCTCTTTAATTCATGAGAAGAAACCTGGTTGCATTTATATTACATAAGCACTTTTAAGGTCAAATACTTAGCAAGCACTCTGTATGCATACCAAGTTCAGTATGACTGAAGCTAGCCCATTCATAGATCCTGGGGAAGTTAGTGTCAAGAACTTCAAAATGTTTAGTCATTTTAATAGGAATGATTGAAATGACTGCAGAGGGGTTTTTTTCTATTTCATTTGGGGCACTAAATTTTCTTTTAGGAAGCAATGGTTGTGTGTCTTGAATAGGTAGGTCTTCATGTGCCATAGCATTTCCAGTGAATTAACACATGCTGATCTGTAACCCAATTAACTGTAGTTTAATGTCTTCTTCTGTTGTTCTTTTAGCATCTATCAGAATAAATTCCATATCAAGGAGAAAAAATTATTTTCCCACTATAAACCTGCTTTTCTGACCAGGTAAATAATTTTACACATCCTTGTATTATGTTGTATTTTGAAGAATCAAGCATGTTATTCTACGGTGAATTATCAACGCTGCTTGTAGCCTGTGGGCTTCAGCCTCCATGGATTTGTAGACAGCCCACTGACAGTGAATAGTTTACAGTGGCTAGAGATAGATCACCTGTTCAGTCATGGTTCCCTTCTTGATCACATCTTGTCCTCTGTATGAAAATAGTGGCATGCGATTGAGTGCAAGTGTAAGGAGTCTGTTACACCAATTTGAATTCCTTATTGCCTCCAAAACTACTAAAACTTTGGAATACTTTAATTAAACAGGAAGAAAACAAAAGAAAACAAAACAAACCTCCAAAACCCCCAAAAAATCCCACAAAACCACACACAGGATCATCTAGTCCCGTGCTTGATTTGGTGATTAAACTTCATGCTCCCTTTTGTTGCTCTGCAATGTCGAACGTTTGGCTGCACTTCTGAAAAAAGATCCTAGTTTTATTATTTCCACCTACAATATACATTGAAGTATTAAATTCTGATGCAAGCTTTCTTTCAAAATATGCTTACTGCAATCCATAAGCTGGATCCACTAAGTGAAAAATTATACTCAGTATTAAATATGTATACCTTTTGGATATTTATTATTACTTCCATATACTTGATTCTAAGAGTCCATTTTTTTTTTTTCCATTTGATACATAAATAAATGGTACCTTTAACTTATTCTTCTGTGTTGTTAGGAGTCTTCACTACCAATGCATGCAAACAGATTTCTCTGTCTCGGGGTCCCTCTTTTTCTGGAAGCTCTAAATATTGAAGATATCGAACAATTTGAATGACCTGTTATGTTATTATTATATAGCCTTAATAAATTATCTGTAGGATAATTTGTCTTTACCTTGTTCTCCTGAGTTATGCTGCTTTTATCACTAAAAAAATGGCAGAATGGTCATTATTTAATTATTTAAATATTTCTAACTTGATAAATATTTTAGAGAAACATTAAAATTATACATCATCTGTAGACATCTTAATTTTCATTATCTACTGATTAATAACTAAAGAGGTAATTTGCCTTCAATGTAAAATATACAGGTTACTTAAGTAAATTCAATTTGTAGACTATCCATTATGTCATCATGTGTGATTTAAGAAAATTATTTAGAATAGCAATCAGATTTAAACAGGAATGATCCCTCCAAAAAATACTTCCACTACAGATGGTGATTTCCAATCAATCATAGCAGAAAGAAGCTACTACTTTATTCTATAATAAAAGGAATACTTTAACCTTCAAAGAAAAGTGAATGGTATAACTCACTCCAGTGACTTCTTCCTAGCTTCCTCCCCCAGACACAACTGCTCCCCATTTCAAACCCAGATTTCATTTTTAATTAATACATATCAAGCTGTCCTTAACCTGTTTTCAACACAGTACTCCCAGTCACACTTTAAACTTCAGTTATCTTTTAATAAAAATAAGCTGTGTTAAGATCACAGCCAGTTCCGGCAGTCACATGCACTCATTGTTTTCTGTTCCAAATCAGAAAAGTGTGGTGTATAATAAATCTTTTTGCACTGTGACCCCTTGTAAAATATTAACTGAAAAGCTTAGGATTGACAGATTCAAAGTGCTATGTGATCACTTAAGCTATATTGCGACTTTGAGGCTTACAACCAGAACCAGCATCAGAAACAGGCAGAAGTAAAATTTTGCCTTGGAACCTGACAGCTTTCAGGTGGCTAGATCACACTAAAGCCAGGCAAAGCCAAAGCCCTTGCTCTCTTTGTGCATTTGGCCTTAAAGGTAGGTCAAGAGAAGGTTTGGACCTCTGAAGCGGAACTGAAATATCGAAACCAAAACTTGCAAAACAAAAAAGAAAAACTTTCTCTATGTAAGCATAGAAATGTTTAAACTCATCAGGGTTCTTTCTGATATTTTTGATTCATGATTCCACCAATAACTACCACCGGGAATTCAGTACCTGTGTCCTGACTGGGATCCAGTATCTAGTTCTTCTTTAGGGTGATTTTCATTTAAAAAGGTACATGTGCCCAACTTAAAGCTCTTCAGTAGTATCAGTTAGTCACCTTGCAGTGACACTAAACTCTTATTTAGAGCTACTCCAAGAATACCCTTTTTTGATACATTGGCTTGTTTCTCAGGTAGCTGAAAATCAGACCAGTAGACATCTGAAGCATTTAGAAACCTGGACTAGTGGAGGCAAAATTTTGTATCAGTCTCAAATTTCTCAGGTTCATCAGGGGCCTGACCTGGCACAAAAAGTCCTTTCCTGGATCTTTTAACAGCTTCTTGACCTGGAAAAGTAGTCTCTCAAAATGACGATGTTGTGAATAAACATTTATTGCTGCTATTTATTGCTATTAGTAACAAAACAAATAAGCTGCATTTTATATTCAGTGCAACTTGATTTGAAGCGGCTTCTTTTAATTCCTGCAAATGCATGAGATACAATTTACCATAATAATATACCATATTATAAAATTATGTTGAAATTAAGTATTATTCCCAGTTTTTATCATCAATATCTTTTTATTCTTTTAACACTCATTGATTCAAGGTATTCTCAAAGTATTTGTGTTTAAGAAAGCTACATCAAAAAATATATAAATGCAAACAAATGATCATCAGTTGTCAAATGCTAAAACTACAAAATTGCAAGGAAAAAAGACATATACTTTTAACAAATTTAGCCACTAGAATAGCCATACAGATAAGTATGGCAAATTCATAATCAACTGAAACCAATATGTCAATATTGACTTTCTGTATCTCCCTTCCATTGCCCGCCAAATGTGTGCTAATGTTTATCCAACTATTGACTAGATGAAAAAATTCTGTGTCCTATACAAGGCATGAAGACAAGTTAGATATTACCATCAATCATAATTATAAATATATAAGAGTTTATTACTAAAAAATATAGTTTAATTAAGATGACGCCTAATTTTAGGTGGCTGTGGTTTTATTTAAGCCACGTATTGCAGCTCCTAATCTCGACCTGGATGCCTACTTTGCTAGTGAAGTTACAGAGTGATGATTAAATCAGCTACAGTTCCTAGGCTGCCAGATAACAAGGGATACTTTTGAGACTGTGATTAAGATTAAAGATTGTAGATTATTCCTCGGATTAAATAAATATGTGAACCAAGTTTTCAGTGAAGGCAATGATAAAAATAGTGAAGGTCTCAGGAAAAGAAATTATTTCATCTCAAGGCTCTTCAAATCTTGTTTTACCTTTTGTAGCAATCTTTTTGCCAGAATCCTGAAAGATTTGACATTGCATATTCAGCATGACAAAGGTGCACTAAAGAATTTATAGATATTTTTTACTAGGGATGAGTGAACATCATGCCTATAAAGAAAGAGTAATACAAATAGCACCAAGCTTAATAACTTGACCTCAATAATATGCAAAGCTTTTCAGAGTAAAAAAAAAAAAAAAATAAGAAGAAAAAAAAATGTGGGGAGATAAATGAAAAATGTGATGAAATGCAAAACATCTTTGTCAAAAGTAGATCATGTCAGATTAACCCTCCTATCCTGGGTTTTAAATGGCAGTTGCCAGCGGAAATGTGTCCTGTTTAGTCAGTCTAGATTTCACTGAAGCATTTGATTGGGTGCCACAAGGGAAATTACCAATTGAATTTGATAATATGGGGCTAGTACAAGAACTTTTAAAGTGGATAAGAAGAGCTAAGTGGGAGGTGATAATGGATTATGCTGCAAAGGGAATTACTAGTTTGAAGAAAAGTAGTGCCATGAATAGCCTAATGACCCATTTTGAGACCAGTCTTATTAAATACTTCTTTTAATGCCATGGATAAATCCAAGTTCCTAATGATGGGTTCTGACAGTAATTTTGCAGGGTATCATCAATATAGGGCTCAATTGGACTGTTATACGAGAAAAACAACATGAATAGTATGATGGAGATGGAACTAGTTGCATTGTCACAAGAAACCGGAGGACATACACATTTTCAGAAAAGCAATTGCACTGAAAAAGATGTAGAGAACAGCAAATAGCACTATGTGTATTTAAAAAAGATGTGAAGTGTAGTAAGGGTGGTAATGGAGACCAGTAAGGCTGATAATGAGGACCTGGTGGTTTTTGTTGATCTTTAGTGAAATTTAATTTGAGTTATCTTTGGACTGGTCTCATGGACTGAATACTCATTATTACAGAACATCAGATGTTCTCAGGAGCATATTTGGGTTTGCTTTCAACTTAAAAAAATATCCATTTTGCATATTCCACAAAAACCCCACAATACAAACCACAGCACAAACAGCAGGGACCATCAGTTTGCTGTGAATGCAGCAATTTAGTTTAGAAAATAATTTTCACACAAAAGTAGGTATAAAATGGCTAAAATATCCTCCAGTCTTAAAGTAAATGGAATTTGTAGGTTATTTGTGTGAAAAAGAGTTAGGTTAAAGTAAGTTCAGAAGACAGAGACGGTTCAAAGTCATTTCAGAATCCTTTTTTAAAGTTCTGTGAAGTTCATCATCTGTAACCTCTGGAAAATGGAAACAGAAATTCCAGTGACTTCATTACAGCAGGAAGACACCAAAGCAACTTTGCCTCAGATATTTCTTGGTATGTAATTTTTCTTTCTTGGGATTAATGTAGAAGAATGATCGGATGGGTGAAAAGTAAGTAGTAATTAAACGTCTGTATTTATTTCTTCTTTTTTAGCATGAAAATGTTCAGGTTTTACTTCAAGTCCAATAGGACACAGGTTCCATTGAGATAATACTGATTCATTTGTTCCCAACAGGAGTTATGTTTTTAAGAAATAAAGCAAAGGATGCTGTCACCAAACTGCTGACTCTTATGGTCTGTTGAACTCTGCCTGTTAAATTAAAAAAATAATTTAGTGTTCTTTTGCTTCCATTATTTTGGAGACTCTAAACCAGACTTACTGCACTGTTACCTAGTAGAGGAAGGATGCTTTGGCTGAATAGAAGCTTAATAAAATTTTCTTAAAATCTACTTTCCCAATATGTTACAAATATAAAATAAATGCATGTATCTACGTATTGTGAATAATAAGTGTATACATCTACTGTGCATATTGTTGCTATGTGCTCCTTTCAGTATGGTCGATTTATATTTCATACCTTTTACCTGGGGACTTGTTCTTGGGAGAAAAGGACTGCTCAGTCCATTAGCTGATCTGAATTTATGATGATAAATCCCTTGATGTTCAGCCATGACAGGAATTACTCTGCTCTAATGAGTAATAAATGTGGATAAGTCATGTGTCCCTATGGATTTCTTGGCCAGAAATTACATTTAGAAGAAGGCTAATTGTCTAAAATTTATCCAAATTCAATACAAATTTTATTGCCGCTAATTGCTTTTCTAGGTTTTGCAGCATTAAAGATATTTAAATGTTTTTGTCATAGCACTTACAATGTTTAAGAATAGTACCAACTGCCATCATATTTAGGCATTTCAACTATTTCTGTAATTCAGCACTAAATCATTATGACTTGGAACACAATTTTCCATTTTTAATACCCTAACAGATTATGTTTTAAAAATTATGTTACTGTTTCTGTCATAAAATGTGTCTTTACTACACTTGTTTTGTAGTTCTGACATTTTTTAATTACTGTGGCAGTGTTATAAGTGGGAGATACTGTAATCAGACGGCACTTGCTAGTGCCACTGGAGTTAAGCTTGTGTCAGCATTACCATGATAGACCACATTTTCAGGTATTTTCATGTTAAATGGTATAAATCACTCTCAGCTTGAACTATAGCACAGAAGACCTCACAGTTTCAAGCTCTGCATAAGTATTATGCAAGGTGGAGAAGAGATTATTACTACAGTGCTAACAATACATGCAGGATTGACAGGAGATGTAGCAGTACAAGTCTGTTCCCGAGATGCAGCTCCCAAGGCCTTTGCAAACACTGTATTTCACATAAGTGCTATTGTTTAGGACTACTGCTTATTCTAAAAAAAAAAAAGCTATGATGTGCTTAAGAAATATGGTTCCATTAAGACACAGGATTGTTGCCTGTTTGACAAGTATGTTCGCTGTATGCTAGAGATAATGTGGAAAACCTATTGTAAAGAATCTGTTACAATTAGGGTCACATCTGTTCCGAAATACACTGAACTTAAACTTTAAGCTTTTGAAGTCATTCTTTCACTCAATTTTAAAGCATATTTCTGTGCAAATGAAATATGAAAACATTCCAATACATGGATTTTTACTGCACTAAAAGGATCAATGCACAAAATTCAATTAGGCCAGGTTTAATATTTTTACTGCTGTTACTGCAATTCTGTTACAATTACGTAGGATTGTAGATTTTTTTTTTCTTTTCTGAGTTGTCAGTCTTACCTTGCTGTAACAATAATTATTATGAGGCAGAACTGATGGGTTTGCTGACAGAATTGTTTTGTTACTGAGGTCAGGAATGAGCCCAGTTTCTTGGTATTCTGACCTCCTAAACTATGAGCAAGCGATGCAGACTCCCAGGCACTGAGAACAGGGAATGAGTTACTAGAAAGGACACAACTTTTCTGACATATTCATGTTATATGTAAACATTTTACTCCTTCCAGTCTAAATTATGATAAGACTATTGGTTAAGTGAAACTGGCGATGGCAAAGAGAGAGAAATAAGGGATGACTTATAAAGTCATGAAGAGTAGTGTATTGCAGCCTTCAGGTTGCCATCTCTGTGAAAGAGATGGGCAGAGGCAAATCCATTAATAGACCCTTTCTTTCCTATTCCCAATTACTTACACCTTGATGAGTATCACCCCAAACTTTCCATGTTCCATTGCATCTGGCCCTTTCAGCTGCCTTTCACTTATACCTCTCTTTGGGGATGACACTAACTGTATTGCTTAGATATTTATAAGAAGTCATCTTTTTTGGCCTGTTCTCAGAACTTCTAAACTGACATCAAACTGGTAAGACATAAGTTTTCTCATCACGAGCTTTATTAGAGGCTTTTCCTCTCCTGCTGATTTGAGAGTACTTGATGGGCCTTTGTCCCAACCAATGATTAAAGTTTAATCTGAAGCATGAGAGAGTCCCTATCTGGTTGTTCCATTGAAGTAAACAGTATTTGTTTGCATGCTCAAGAATTAAACCTTGTTGAATCTAGAGAATGAAAGACAGAAAGGAAGCATGTTAACAGTCTCCAACTATTCAAAAGCCATTGTGAAAAGGAAGGGAGTAATGTCTTTGCCATGTCTGTAACATATAGCACAAAGTGTAACTGGTTTACATTTCAGCAAGAAAAAATTTTGCATGTGAAGAGAGCTTTTATGCACTAAGAACAATAAAGCATGGGGATAGACAGGGGATGTTGTGAGGTTTTCATCATCTGAGTACACTGGTGTAAGGTGATCTTATTTAGGGAAAAGGAGATGGACTAAAAAAACCCCTCATGCTTCTTTCACCCTTTTTAATAATTCTTTGTCTCTGCAGCATGAAGAAAAACAGTTTGGAAATATGTATGAAATAAAATGATGGCTAAAAGTTCTTGAAACATGAGTATTTGAACCAAATACACACAAAGAGCCATATTTTGCTAGTGCCTTCATTCCCAAATTCTTCTGTTCTTTCCATTGATGAAAAACAAGGATGTTCCCACTGGATCACTGACAATGTGCAGTGAGAACTTTTAGTTAAAAACCATTGTCAAAATATCTCAGTCTCAGTGATGAAAAAAGCACAGGTGTGCTCTGGGTTACTATGGGATGAGTAATAAGTGTCCTATTTATAGTCTATTTTCATACCTGTTTAGAATTTGTCAGCCAAGGTTCTATATCAGACCACAGTTATTTCTAACAATAACGAACTTCATGAAGTATTCCTAGTTCTTCAGTCTTCTGCTTGCAATCTGTTCAAAATTCTGGCTCTTGTTTAATTTATTACTGTTTCTGCTTCTCTCATATTACCCTTTACTCAGGCAACTGCATTGGCTACCTCTAAAGCTGAGAATCAACTTCAAAATTTTATTGTTAACATTAAAGGCTCTTCAGACCTTTTCCCCTTTCTATTTGTGAAATGTGGTTCATGTTTATGGCCCCTCTCACAATTTATGTTTGGCTTCTGACCTGTTTCTCCTCTATTCAGACCACTTGCTGTGTCAAAATATCAGACTTCTCCTCAATTAACACTGCTATTTTGTAAATTTTTCCCTCTGTAGATTTCTACAGCTGAATCTTCTGGAATATTTACCTTAAAAAGTAAACTGTTCTCTGTTGCTTTCTGCGAGAATAACACTGAAAGGTATATCCTATGCCCCATTGCAATATATTCCTCTGTTGTTTTGCTGTACTCTGATTTTCAAGGGTCAGAGGTTTTTGCACAGAAAACAGTTACATTTTTGAATATTCAGCCTATGCTGTTGCAGTTTTTATCATCCATAATTGTAATTTAATCCCCAGACATGATACATGTGGATACAAACCCAAAATTGTTACCGTGGAGTCATAAATGTCCTGTCATGAACATAATCTGGAAAAGGCAAATGAAGGAGGCTAATCATAGAATTAGGGAGAATTATGAAGAAGAAAGGCTATAACTTGAAAGTGAAAAAAAAAAAGAAAAAAAAAAAAAAAAAAAAAGAGTAATTTATTAATAACCATAAGCACACAGCCAAACCCCAAAAACTGAGATAGTATTTAGTCCCTAATTGATGATTATATTTTGGGTTTTTTTGGTGGCAACACCATAAAATCCTAGGGTTACATCTTGAAAATGATAAAATTAATTTCTGTTTGCATTACTAAAGACTGTCAGATTGTGTCAAGTTTTTCAATTTGTTTTCTTTTCCTTTTCATAAAGTAGTTTTTTGAAGGACTTCACCCTTCACTATTTTCAGGGCTTTAACAGTGACGATGCGCAGGGATTGCTAGATGTTTTCTCCAATGGGACTTTGTCCCACACATTACCCTTCAGCTTCAGTACCTTAAAAATGCTTGATACTATTCCATCCTTGTGAGTATTGTGCACAGATTAGAGGCATAATTAAGACTACTCCAAAACACGGTGATCTAACTCCTGACCTACAACTGGAAATTGTTTGGAGTGCAGTCTGTGCACTTGAAAGCCCACATCATCTGAACATTTCATAGCCAATAAAACCCACAGCTGCATGGCCACATTTTTTGAATTTTTTGATAGATGCACTTAAATTGAGATATTTTGGAAATTACTCTGCCTTCTTCAGATATGCTTTATTCTTTCCCCACAATCTCCAGACTGGCTGCTCAAAATACAGTCTTAAAGAAACAGTAGAAAATTATGCAAGCAAGTCAAAGCATATTTGTCTAACTTTTGAAAAGTTTGTATAAAACAGAATACTAACTTATCAAAACCATAATTTGAAAATCAACTTTAAGTTTGTTGCAATTCATACTACATAAAGTAATACAACCAGGTCAGAGTTCATATATTAAATGAGAAGTCTGGTCTTATTTAACATATATTTCCCTCTATTCTCTGCAATGTAAGTAAAGTACACATAATTTATTAAAAATAACTTAAATATACTAATGTTAGGTCTTACCTTGACTTCCAGAAGAGGACACCTGGTCTGTTACAGTGAAATATACCTGCCCAACGTGCTTGTTCACAAGTAAGAATCCGTTATGGTGATAGGAATGTCAAAACTCTGATAATGAGTCTGGATCATGTCTGTACACTTTGGAGCTGTTTGCACATGTTGAGCAGGTGCATAAATACAAAAGATTGAGTAGATAAAATAATTTACCTGGTTTAGACAAGAATTTTTTACCTTTATAGTGCTGCAGGTGGTACTGTAAACATGTCTCTGTCACAGAAAATTTGTAAGAAAATGCAGTGATTGGCAAAGAAATCATTGTTATTACCAGACTTAGCATGAACACGTAGCTTTGAGTAAAAAATAGCTTCCAGTGCAACAGTTAAGTAAGAAAAAAAAAAAAAAATGCACAGTCAAGTTGCTAAGAATGTACTCTGGTTCCCTGACATTTTCCACATTAACCGGAAGGTGAACCAAATACTGAACAAATCTAGAGCCTCAGACTCTACTCTTCAGCCTGAGGCTCTAGATAAGCCCTTGGTTTTGATAAAATCTTGGGCATAATATTGAATTTGAAACCATATTGTTTAGCGTATTTTACTGAAACTTGGCCATTAACATCATATGTGCTTATCTGTGTCGCAATTTTCTTATCAGTTCACTGAACTATTACTTACCTGTTTTACAAAAAGTTAAGCCTGAGTTAATAGAGACAGGATTTGGCCTTTCCTAGTATGTGTATCAGATGAAGAAGAAAAAGCAATGAGTTCTCCTTGTAGCTACTCTATCATCTCTGAAAGTGAAGTACAGGTTTACAAATCCTCAACATGAAGGTCGTGTACCTAAAAGAAGAATGATGTCCAAGGCTGTCTGAGAGCCTTTCAGATCACCACTGCTTATTGCTATATGTTCCAGGCAGCTGTGAGGTCTAGAGACATTGGAACAGCTCTTAGTATCTGACAACTCCTTGGCAATCTGAAATTAAAACACTATATACACTAAGTCTTCCTCAGTTACCTTTACTCACAGCTCTATAGCCACTGAGGATTTAAACTTAATAGATATTTGGAGAAGAGAAATATTTCATGTGCAGTGAGCAAAAGGGTGTCCTTTCTGGCATGCAGTGAACGCCAAATTGGTGTGCTTCCCAGTGAGCCAGGTTACAGCCCCAAACTCATCCTGTCCAGTCTGATTCCCTATTGGGTTTCAGTGATTTGATTTATGATTCTGGGGGGAGTGTTACGTGAGTAGTGAAGAAATTACTCCTATAAATGAAAGATAAAATACTGTGTGCCGCTTGCTTTACAAGATGGATTTTCCAGAGGTGCTGGAGAAGTGTTGTGAGCACCAGTCCCACATTTGGCAGGATCCATTAGACCCCTTGGAGAGTCTTCCGTCCTTCCTGTGACATTACATCATGTTTCTCACTCCATAGCATTCAGTGCATATGGTTGATGTGCATGACTCAAAATTGCACATCTTATCCTTCTTTTCATATGTACAAAAACATCCAGTAGATTAGAAAATATTATTGATTGGCATCTGATGCTAAGGAAAATATGATTTTCAGAAATGCATAGTTTTCTTTTACAAAAATATTTTGATTTTACAGGGTACTCTTCTAAATTAGAAAATGTATATTCTGATATGCTGTACAACCATTCATCAGCCCGGATCGGAGACCTTTGAACAACTGGCTGCAAAGTCACTGCAGTAATTTTTGTGTAGCATAAGATTCCTCATTGCTCCACAAGGTAATAACGAATCCTGTTACGCCCACAATTACTATCACAAATGGGAAAGAGCTTAGCTGGAGAGCTGAAGCATGGGTGACAGGTCATGGAATCATTGAGTCATAGTATAGTTAGGATTGGAAAGGACCTTAAGATCATCTGCTTCCAACTCCCCTACCATGCACAGGGGCACCTCCCACTACATCATGCAACCCAAGGCTGTGTCCAACCTGGCATTGAACATCGCCAGCGATGGAGGATTCACAACTTCCCTGGGCAACCCATTCCAGTGCCTCATCACCCTCACAGTAAAGAATTTCTTCCTCATATCCAATC
>JANRGW010022833.1:0-20568 GCA_024733675.1 Psilopsiagon aymara
AAAGTTGGGGCTGTTCAGCCTGGAGAAGAGAAGGCTGCGTGGAGACCTCATAGCAGCCTTCCAGTATCTGAAGAGGGGCTATAGGGATGCTGGGGAGGGACTATTCCTTAGGGACGGTAGTGAGAGGACAAGGGGTAATGGGTTCAAACTTCAACAAGGGAAGTTTAGATGGGATATAAGGAAGAAATTATTCACTGTGAGGCACTGGAATGGGTTGCCCAGGGAAGTTGTGAATGCTCCATCACTGGCAGTGTTCAAAGCCAGGTTGTACAGAGACTTGGGTGACATGGTTTAGTGTGAGGTGCCCCTGCTCATGGCACAGGGGTTGGAACTAGATAATCTTAAGGTCTTTTCCAACTCTAATTATTCTGTGATTCTAAGTACTGGGAACAGAGCTGTTTGCATACCAGTATCCACATCATCACAGGGCTGAGCCACAGGACAGCACCCCAACATCTGTTTGGACACTGGGTATTCTGACTGATGGGGAAATACCTCAATTCCCCTCCTGTAAAACCACAGCCCTGGTCACACAGCGTTATTGCTGTCATCTTGCCATCACACAGAGCCTGAGACACAAACATGCAAGGCACTGCTAGAGTTACCACAACGTCTTTAACCAAGATCATTTTAGGTAAAGAAATAAAGGTGATACAAAAGGTGATTCCTTATCCCCTCAAAAACAAACACAAAATCTTAATTTACTAGACCTTCTTTAAAACAACTTAAAAGAAACCCATCTCACGACACAGCTCTTCTAGACAGATCTGACAGAAAATACCCTGCTTCCTCCGTGTGAGCTATTCCCATATACCTCACTGGGTTGGGAAAATTCTCCCACTTAATGGTAGAAAAATATTCAAGACTTTGTAATAGAAGACATGCCTATCTGAAGAGCACCCCTTGGTATTTGTAAAGCATATTTTTTTCAAAGGTAATCTGCTTTAAGGATGATAAAGTCAGCTCTTCACTGTTTTATTAGAAAGTATCCAGAAGGTCATTACCTCCAGCACACTGGGATGGCAACAGGCAGCTGTTCAGCAAGTCCAGAAAGAATTAGAGCTTGTCATGAACTTGTGGTTTATTTTGTATCTGCAATATATGTTCAGCGACTCCCAACTTACACACCTTTGCCCTCTTCCTACAGAGGGAGAACTGCAGCACCACCACAGAGGAACGTTCTCAGGGTAAGGCAGCCTCCTCACTAAAGCTCTCCCTATTAAAAAAAAATGCTTTACTGGAAGCACAGGGCCTCTCCAAGACAAACAGTTTTTCTGTCCTCTGTACTATCTCTACATAAATATCAGTGCTTGATATTTGCTCTTTAGATGTTTAGCTATTTTGCAGACTTCACTCAACGAATTCATTAGCATTTCACCAGCTTTTCTGTAACACACACTCATCCTCAGTTTAGGGGATCACTGTCCACTAACTCTTCCCAGCATAACATTGCAAAAAATCAAGTTGCAAGGGGTTCAAAGCAGTGCATTGTCCAGAACTGTGCATGCAGAAACATTCTGTACTCATTCCATTGTCAGTAATTAAATTTGCTGTTCCCATTTGGGACACAATCTTCCCTGAGTTTGCAACAGAATCTCTTTGTCTGATTGCACTGATTGAAATGATGTTCTCATTATTATGTACTCCAGATAACAACAGAGACTGAAGGAGACCACAGCCAATAAGGTCAAATTATTTTCACATAAAAACAATATAAGGCATAAATATTGGTTTATCCAATCACATCCTGGGATGCCCATTTGTAGGTATATGCTAGATTTAGGGATGGGAGGTTCATCAGTACTGTAGTTAATCAACTTTTCTATCTCCCCAGTTAAAGGAACAAGGCTGGGTAATCTGCTACAAAGATACAATACAGTTCCCAATTTTAAAAGGAGTCATTTAAACTTTTGTTCCCTTTGTTTTTTTAAGCCACAGATGTCGAGGTGAAAAGACATAAGAACCATCTTAAGAATGCTTTCTCCAAGCAGACATTCACACAGAGAAACACAAAACAGAATTAAACCCACAGATGGACATTTCCAGGCTTATTTACCAGCGGCAGCAACAGCAAGCAGGTTATTTGATGGCTGCCCCACAGAGCCATGTATAAATTTACCCACAAAATGCCACAATGAGATAAGGAAGCTTTATCATCTCTGCCACACATGGAAGAATTGCACAAAAAACTCCTGAGGTCACACATGTAATTTACAGACCTAGGAAAAGGAGGTGCTCAGGGCGAGCTTCAGATCCCCACACAGTAAGAGCCTGCAAGGAAGTAATAGTGTGTAGCCGAGGATAGACGCCACAATAAAGGAGGAACCCATTATATCTGATATGAGTCATATTCTGGAATGCAAATCAAAACAGAAATGGTAGATGACCCATGACACAGACTCATTTTTCATGGGTTCACAGATAAGGAGCTATTGAGGCAAAAAAGCACAGCAAGAAAACTTATATTTTTGAGAGAAGTGTTTCTGCTCTTTCAAGTCTTAGAAAGAGAGGCAAAACATTCGAGCCCAAGCAGCTCCCCCTTTCCCATCTCTTCTGTTTGTAACTAAGGTCATGTTTATAAACATGGTCATCACTCAGCTAACTGAAGGTTTTGAAAACCATACAGTTAGCTTTAAGCACACTTTACTGTAAGTAAACTCAACCAAAAAGCTACAAACAGTTTCAATCCTCTTCCAAAGTCCATCAGAATCACAGACTTTCATGGATTGGAATGGGCATTTTATCAATCCCTTTTCACACACCGGTGAACAAATCAGGGAAATAATGAAGTTATAGTCTCATGTTTCATGTGTTAACAAGCTTATTTACTAACAAGTATTAGAGTCCATGAATGACATGACTGCCCTGGTAAATCATCATTGCCAACAGCAGCCTGCTCTACCCTTAACAAACACAGTGATTTATTTCTTCAAAAGATGCAGCGTATTTCATCAAAAGGGAATGCCTGCAAAAAGAAGCTGAGGAGCTAATGAGGTCTCTTTCCTCTTTCTGCCCTTCCTCCTACCCACCAAAGATTTATTCAGTCACCAAAGATTTATTCATACACCCACCAAAGATTTATTCAGTCTCACTTTAAGTAAAAACTGTGTTTTGTCACCACTACTTCGAACAACCCAGCAGACAGGAGTACAACTGGGCTGACTGCATGCAAAATCATCCCAACTGTTACAAGAAAAAAAAAGAAATTAAAGAATTATTAATTAATTAAATTAAAAAGAGCAACAGCAATTCACAAGTTTGAAATCATCTGCATGAAGTTTTTGTTAAATATGGGCTCAGGCCACTCCAAGGGTCAGATATTATCACCATGTAGAAAAAAAAGGCAGAATCTCTCTCAATTTAAGGCTCTCATCTCACCCCCTTTGAATATACTTATGCACAGAACAAGTGTATGCCTGAATAATTTGTGATCTGCATTTTGAAAGGAATTTTTTGGCAAATCAGCTGCTGAGAAACTTCAAGCTACTTTCTCTAATTCACGTAGGCAGGGGAATTTTCACTCCACATCTAATGATACTGAACCGTATCACAGGCCAACACGAGTACTGTGAACATCTTAAAGGAAATGAGACTTCTGCATGCCATGGAGGAGACAAGAATGATGCAATTGCTTTTGTTAATGAATGGTCCATCTCTCAATAGCCAAGTTTTGTCTATTGTGATTTATGCCTGTTGATCTGTGATTAACCACCACAACAAGATTTGCTATAGCTCACGTTATAATTGGAAGCAAATTGACTGCTTATAATGAAAAAGAACCACTGAAAAATCTGCAATGATGAGGATGGTTTAGACAGCATTTCCTCTGAGCTATCATGAGCCATTTGTCTCACCCATCACAGAACTGCTTTTTCATGTCAATCAATCACCACACTAATGGGGTACTCCATTTTTCATTGTAAACATGTATTTACTTGTGGAGACACTTAAAAAAGGTGGGAACCAGTACCTATGTCTCACAGGGTACTTCTCCCTCGAGAATTGAAAAAGCCAATATTTATCTAATGAAGGGTGAAAGAAACAACCTGAGGTAAATGTTCTCTTTAGTAGGGAGAAGGAACATGCACCCTGGCTTGACTCACACTGCTCTTGTGCACTGAAAACTCCGGCCAGGAGCACCATCACATGAATCTGGTGTTTGCACAAGCTGGTGCACAGCAGAAATGTCCTCAATCTACTTAAAATGGGATGATTTTCTATTTTTAGTCTATGAATCTAACTACCTTTACAGTCAACTTAGCTCCAGGACCTTATGGCCTCTCGTTAAATCTCCCTACTCTTCTACATTCAAAACAGGTTTGCACGAATGAAGTACAATCCTGGCTTATGTGAGCAAATCGTGGAAAGGCTGCTTGCCTTAAAAAGCCAACAAGACTATTTATAATTAACAGTAAACACATACAGTGTAACTGACAACTCTACAGCTAGCCAAAAATCAAAGCACAGCACCAACAGCTGAGTATCTCAGATAAATACACTTTACGAAGTTCATACAGAAGAACCCTAGAACACACTTTTTCATGTAAACACACATTGTGTTGTGTTATCATTATTTTCACTCTTTTCTGCAGACAAGACCTTTCACATCAAAGAGAAACATCAGATACTTGGACAAGATGGCTGCTAATACACAAAACACAGCAAACTCCTAAATAAATTCAGAATAGCAAATAGAAAATCTACCACTATAACGTGAGCGTGTGAACATGCTTTAGTTAACATCTCAGGAAGTTAACAGATGTTTTACATAACTACTTAGCTTCCAATTCAATAAAAGCTTGAATAGTTTTAGTACAGCAACAGCTAGTTCATCACATTACCTATGCCTTACCCTTAAGATACAAGCCACTTTGCCAGAGCAATGCAATTTTTTGCATGCTTCAAAACAGTGGAAGAATCAACAGTATGTTCACATTCACAGTAGCATCTGCTTGGTACCAGCGCCTATGCAGTAAGCACTGCTTCAAGCAAGAACAGATCAGCCACAGCTGAAAATACTCTTTCTTGACCAAGAGAATAGCATAGCCCTTTGCTAGTTACTTCAAAAGCTTAGTTACACAGCTGTGATACCCCACATAGATCACACGCAGCAGGACAGGGCAAGTTAAAGACAAGCTTTAGGTGCCAGGTCCCTGGGAGGGAAAGCAAAGCCCCATGCTGGGCACTTGAGTACTTCCTCACCTAAAACAGACACCTAAAAGAAAGATAGAGAAGACACAACATGCTCAGCATCTCATCATTAATAACAATGAACCAGGCAAAAACCCCCACAGTTTTAACTGTCTTATGGATGCTCTCACCTGCTTAAGAGCCACTGCCCCTGCCAGACATGCAGACTAGCTCCTCAGCTCTTCACAGCAAGCATAGATTCCCAACATCCACTAGCCTTCTTAAAAACAAGTCACCAACTGGCAACCAGTGCAGAGCAGCCACCTTCCCATCCCACTGCTGCCCCAAATTTCTGAGATGATGGAGATTCCAGGTGCATATCAATATTGAAGATTAGAGAAGAAGATTAATTGCTCCTTGCCTGCTCCATGCTTGATGCAGGTTACATTAGTCCCTTCTCAGGTGGTGGGGAGAAAGTATGTTCCTCCAATTATCTTTATGCTGGGAGCAATCAGAGTCTAGAAACCTAAGGAATTTTACTGTTAACTATAAATTTACTTGAGGAGGGTGAGGAGTCTCCCATGCTTTGACAATTTGCACTATTAAATTCTACCCTGCTAGTTTATTGAGCTACCTAACCATTACATGTCAAGATGACTCCAAATCCTTAAAGAAAATGTACATTTTAACCTTTTAATAACGTGTTCTTCTGTTCTTATAGAATAGATATATGAACATGGCTTCATTTGGAGGACAGGAAAGCTCATTCACATGGGAAGCATCAGTATCTTGTTATCATGGGCTTTTAATTAAGCAGAAATTGCACAGTGCTTGGTATGATAAAGTAAGTAATGTTTTTCCCACTATTTTCCATGTCCTATGAAGCATAATGCCACCAGAAAATCAACTGAAAAAATAACAGCTTCATTGAATTTTCAAATTTATGAACAGTAGACCCCAAAGCTCTTATATACCAGTAGATGGCAATCTTCAGATATAGTAAAGATGTGCCATTAGTAAATGCAAAATTTGAAATTAAAACTGCATGAAGAAAAAAAATAACATTCCATTCAAGGAATTGATCAGAAGTTATTCAGAAACATTCAAGTTTCATTTTATAAAAGAGAAAAAGGGGATAGAGAATGGGCTTTAACAGGTTTGTATTTACTTTTCATCCAAAATTTAATTTATTTTTTTACTTTTTTAACAATGCTTTGAAAAGAGCAGCATGGTGACATACACGAACCTGAAAATTGACTCTATTTTCTGGACAAGTGAAATAACTGGTGTTCTCACTAAAATTCCTGTTCCTGGTTCACCTGAGAGTCCCTCGCATGGCCAGGCACATGGCCAGTTTTACTTGAGCACATGTGGCCTACTGCCCACAGGTGTGTACCTCACCTTATTAGGAGCTGGGAAAGACTACACTGATGGAAATGGGAGAAGTTTGAATACTTCATTGCCATTAGGAAATAAAACTGCATACTCAGATTAACTGGTACAAAATTCAACTTCAGCTTTATCTCATAACATGCAGTTAATGTGTCATCAGGTATGCAAGAGTGCACTGATCCATATATTTCTGTTCTTCAGAAAAGCTGCACTTCAAATTCTGCTTACTGCTGGCTCTTGATTTTTTTAAGACCTCAGGACATCACGAAATGTGATCACACTTTTAATAGCAGAAAAAAACCAATAATTGTTTCAATATCCATGCTGATCATAGCTCAGTGTGCTGGTAACACGTATGCCACTCTACTCTGCCCATTAATAAACACTTTCTATTTAATACTAATGTATTTATTTTAACACTAATATTTTGCCTGTTTAACATCATTTTAAAATAGAGAATATTTGTAAGATTCAAGTTAAAAATATTAAATATTGCTTACACTGCCAAATTTAAAGGCAAACTGTTGCATGAGATTTATACCAAGACAAGTCTCCCATATTCACATATAAAAGTACTTCTATTCACTCAAGCCCAATGAGTTTTCTTTACTTTCAGATTTCCTCTCCTACCTTAAGCTGCCCCATTTTATTCAGATATGGAATTCCACTTGTGTTCAGGAGCACTACTTCTCTTTAATATTCACACAGGTGAGATCTGAATCAAGCTTAATGCAACCCTAAGACAGCTCTTGGGAACACACCTTTATTTTATTCACCACCAGATCTGATGGCCTCTTCTATTAACTCAAAGAAGGTTTCAGCTTCATTGAGAAGTCCAGCTATGACTGCCACCACATCACCAAAAAGAGAAACATCGTGCACTAAGTCAGCTCTCCACAACTGCCTCTCTGCTAAAGGGGATATACCAAAAACAAAATGGGGTCCTGCTGTAGAATCATAGAAGTTGCAAATTCGTTGCCTACGACCTTTAAAAAGAAAGAAAAAATATCACTTAAAGTCAATCACCTGGGGGCAGCTCAGACACAGGAACCCTCCAGCCTGCTACCAGACCACTCTAAAGGAAGAGAACAGAAGGGGGACAGTTCATCAGCTTTCAGGAGCACAACAGAAATGGAAGCTAAAACAAAATCCATAACAGCTGGAGCAATTTTCTTGGAATTAAAATTAAAAACCCTGTCAGTGCCATAAAAATAAAAGACCTCAGAAAAAAAAAAAAATGATGCAAAGTATGTTATTAAAGTAAGGTTTATGAAGTTCAAGAATAATTACAGATAATGGATATTTATTACTCCTGAAGGATAATCTGTGGCACAGATTTTCATATCTGAAGCCAAACCTACAGATACTTATCATATCTGTAGTTATCTTTGCTCTCAACTCCCACTCATCTCCCTAGTGACACATTTACTGTTTCCATTTGTGAAATATCAATATTCTTCATTTTATTTATTTCAGTTTTCTCTTTGCAAGAAAAAAGAAGGAAGCTTATTTTAATCTTTGGTAACAACCCCCACGTTTCTGAAAAGATCTAAATCCAAGAAGCAAACGCCTATGTCCCAGTTGTCATTCTGGGCTACCTACAAAATGGCTGATCCATTTTAAGATCAGAGACTAAAATCCTAGAGTTAAAGAAATACCTCTAAATACTCAATATATTCTACAGGCAGAGGAAAGAGCAGATTTTCTGCTCTTTTGAGGACACCTATCCCAGCACATAGCATGGGAAATTAATATCTCTGAAGCTGAAATACTACACACCTCACCGGGCTTAGCATCCACACATGAGGAAGGTTATAGCTAGATTTCAATCTATTGAAGTCCCAGGATCAGCTTCACACAAAACACGACTCCATCCTGCTCCCACCGACTGCTCTAAGTGGGAGCAGGGGTGAGCAGCAGGAATACTTTATCGCAACTAAAATCTCCTGTATGCACTGATAACACCTTCAGGCATCAGTGCTTGATTACTCTTTTCCCCTGCCTCCCGTATCTTTAGTCCTAGCAATCCAGTATGGAAAATCATTTGTGAGATTCCCTTTGCAGTGTAAAATAGCCCTGGACAGGCTACACAATATGCAATTGTACATCTTGTACAACTGTAATTGTACAGTACATACAATAACATAATTGATTTTTCAAGAGTAACTCTTGCAATCTAGACACTTCAATTTTAAAATGAGAATGCAAAATGCCTACTTTTAATTCTGAAATTACAATTGATCTTATTAAATAATATATAAGACATCACTATTCAAAAAAACAAAATCCAAACATGCAGGAGGAAGAAAATCACCATATACTTACTTCTGTAAAGAGGTTTCCCTGTATTATGCATTACCTATCCTCTTGGCCAAAGTACACTGAAGTCAAAATTCACTTTTTTTTCCTTGCATTCTCCACCTGCCTGGAGCAACTCAGTCACACACAAAAATCGTGATGGAGGTAGCGAGCAGGGAAAAAAAAGATACATGGTATTTCGGTTTTGAAAACTGTATCTGGCAGTAACCCTACACACTGGTAGCACTGGCTTCCTTTGCTAACACCATGCTTTTAAATAAAGGGAAAATAAAAACAAGGATCAATTAGCCAAGCAGACAAAACCTCACTGTTTTCTTTGGCTAAGAATAGCACCTTAATTCCCTATGACAAAAGAAGTATATTAAGAAATTTCATTACTGAACAATTTCTTTTTATCACTGTATCATTTTAAAAGTTAACTTGATCAAAACACACCATTTAAACACGGCTGATCTGTCTCTAAGCCTTGTACCAATTATCCCGCAGCACTACATCTTTTCAACATTTCCAAAGGAAACATCACCACCTTGAATACCCTCACTGGTGCCCGAAATAGCCTTACCTCCACATCCTGTAGTGGCACCTAAGATCATTGGAACTGAATAATTAAAAAGAAGAAATACATTCCAGTTTGAAACATTGAAAATTTAAACCAGCTGAGAATCTGCCCCAGAGCTTAACCAGCAGATCCCACTGTGCTGGCCCCAGCCACATGTAACCCTGCCCAATGGCACTTCACCTGCACCCCTACTTGCTCTGGAAATACAGCCAGCATGACGATTCCATTAGATAGAAAAGAAAAGGTCAGCGTTCTTGCACACCATCAAATGACCAAACCTTCAATCTTTTAAATGACAGCCTCAAAATGTAAGACTAAACACTGACACATTTTATTTTGCTTTTTTAAATCAGCAGCCAACGATGGTCAAATGTTTCATGGGAAATAGAAGAAAAACAATAAAAAAGGGAAAAGAAAGTGCTTTTCTATTTCTGAAAAACTTTTAGAAGAATTATTCTTGAGGAATTAATGGAAAGAAACTATTTTTTATACACAGTATTAAGTGATTAAAAGCTTGTTCATCACTTTGCTTAGGTTAATTTTAGAAAGGCCTACTTGCAGATTCTTTGAAATGCATAATTAATTGATAGCAGCATGGTTACATCAGTACAGAAGTGAGAGATAGATGTGAAGTAGTTTTTCCACAAAGAAAATACAACCAGTGCAGGGCACAATTACAATATCCAATTCACTCCGCCCTCCAGTGAAGCTGTTTGATCTGCACGTCTGATTGCACAATCATCCATAAATATCACTTGCATTAAAATTCTTAGTGGTTTGCAACTCATTTCGACTTGTACGAGATTTTCCTTTTTTTTTGTCAATTGGATCTGACAGAAAAATTAAAATAATCCTCTTTTACCTCTGCATTATCCTTTAAGTACTTAAGTTTTAATTATATCTCAAGTCTACCTGAAGACATTCCGGGCAACTTCCAATACTGTGCATAAGCAGTTGAATACAGTGTAAAAGTGCATGTAATTTCCAAGTCCCCAGTTGTTAATGAAATCCCAAACATTCAGATTTTAATTGAACTAGATAAAGATTAAGAAGCTTAGCAGCAGCTGGCATTGCGAATTAGTTCTCAGCAGATTTTTATGTTGTACTCTAAATCATTGCTTTTGTAATCTTCCTAAATTGTCCTTTATCTTGCTAATGCAGATATGATTCTCCGAAAGCATTAGGCTTCCACTGTTCCCACTGCCTGTAAAAATCTTGAACTGTAAAATCTTAATAGTCTTTTTTTAATAAGTATTATGATCTATATGTATAATGTGCATTCAATAAAATCTTACTGTAATTAGAAGAAAAGTTTTGAGGTTTTCTACGTGACCTGTTTTACAGATTAGATTTATTAAATAGCACAAACAGTGGGAGCTGCTTGCAGACTTATTTAGAGCCGTCTGGTATCAGATGAAAAAACAGTGTTAGACCCAGCGCCAGGGCTGGCTTTCCAGGAGGTTCATTAGGAAGTTTCTTCCTCCTTCTGGTTCAGAAAGCTCAGCATAAACACACTTATGCTGCTTAAATGCCTGCAATATATTATCAGCAGTGATCAAACAATATTTTGCTTGCAAGGACTTTCCAAGACTCAGAGAAAGTATTCAGGTTAATGGTGTTCATCAGTTCTTCCCCCTCTACCAAACCCCAGGGCTGTGAAGAACTTTGCACACAAAGGTTGCTTCTGCAGACTATGAACTCTGAAGCAAAGTCTGTATTTGAAATAACCATGACAAATGCTCTCTCATGACTTGCTCATGCATTTAACAGCTCTTAAGAGAACTACAAGTTCAATTATTACTTGCATAGTAAAAGGGGTTATATTTATGCATCTCAGTTGAGGATGAACTTTCTGTATTCACACTACTGAAAATAAAATTGGGAGTTCCTGTCTTCATGGGAAAAGTGGGGGTTGGAGACAAAGACTACTACTATCATCATCAAAAAGCAAGAAACACTTCAATCCATTTTTCTCCCTTATAAAAAATTCCAGTTATTTTTCCAGCTAAACGGTAGTGGTCTTTCAAGACTGTTGGTAAGTGACCAACTAATGCAGTTCTGTACGCACTGAAGAAGAAAATTACAGAGATAATACAGCCAACTGGCACCAAAGTTTTGAA
This sequence comes from Psilopsiagon aymara, assembly GCA_024733675.1. Taxonomy (NCBI): domain Eukaryota; kingdom Metazoa; phylum Chordata; class Aves; order Psittaciformes; family Psittacidae; genus Psilopsiagon; species Psilopsiagon aymara. Next base: position 11,521 of record JANRGW010022833.1, read on the forward strand.
CAGGATGGAATTTTAACAGTTCCACTAAAGTCTTTTAATATTAAGAATCCTGGCTGCCCCATTTTCTTCCTAATAAAGGAAACATTTGGCAGAATAATAAACATGAATGTCAGAAGAAATAATCTCATCTGCACTCCTTGATCTTTTACTACTGTTTTCATAAATCAAAAGCATGGTAGTGCCCAGACTTAACTGATGCCATTTCAGTGCATTCTATTGCCCCAGACTCTTCCCAACTGCTTTTTAGCTCTTTACATCATGCACTGAACTACAAGGCAGCATTGATGCCTGCTGCCAGGTAGTCAGTATGATCCAGCACAGAGACGGCTGCATTTCAATGATGAGTAAAGTGATCATTAGTCTACACCTCTCTTCAAAGAATTATGTTTGGTTCACCAAGCTTTGAGATCTTTGAATGAAAGATGCTGTAAGTAGTGCTAAGCAATTTTCTCTCCCTCAAACTAAAATGAAGCTGCAGGCTTTTCATGTCTCTTTAGGCCCCTTATTACTTGCCATTTCCCCTTAGCAATCTTCTTATTTCAAATACTGACATTCTGGCAGCCCAGCTATTTTCAGAAACTATTATCGAAGTTTGAAATTGTGCATTTTTTTTGCTAGATAGTTTTTCAAAGCATGTGTTTTCGCTACGTAAACTTCAGCAAACTTACAAGTAGATTTAGAGACACAACCCCCCCTTCCCCACATTCCCTATAAAACAAGGAGTTAACTTTACAACAATGACTTCTCATTTTCTTAAGTACAGCTCTAGTTCTCAGAGCGACGTAAGTAGTTTAGTCTCAGTTTCCTGAGTCTTTCATAAAAGCCTGACAACTTTTTTCCTAACATCAAATATTACATTCCTTGGATGTCCCAAGTTCATGTAGAGTCTTTAAATGCCTGCTGTTGACTCCAATGCACCATAAATTGAGCATTCATTGAAAAACCTGTTAAGAATTTTGTCCTTTAAAATTACTCCTGTAAAAGCAAAAAAAAACTCAGCTCCCACACTGCTTCCAATGCTGGAGGGTTTCTCTTGCTTGAAGATTATCCATGATTGAGAACTGAGACTTATTTCTTTAAAAAACAAAGAAAATTATGCAAAAGCAAAAAGGCATTTTGTTACAGACTTTATTGGGAACATACCTGGTTCCAACCCTGAGGGACAGTCATCCCTCCTGTGGCCTTATCCTCAAGTTTCTTCAAAATTTACCAAGGTTTTGTCAGAACAAGAGTGGCAAAATTGGAAATATTTAATTTAGAACAAAAATTAAACATTCCATTTTCCTAAATATTCAAAAAGAAATGCACAAGATCAATCACTCCACAAAATATTTGTCTTATTGCATGAAAATATGCAGGGTGGGAACTGCAAACAACTTATAATTATTCGGACTCCCATTAAATAGAGTAGTGAGCCTTGTAATTAGTAACATAATCACTTTAAGACAAATATACTAAATAAAATAATGGATCTTCAGCACCACTCCACATAATAATGACAACAATTTATGCTTTATTAATTAGCTCGCTGCTTTACCAAAGTTTGGAATTCTGAACCTCAGACAATTGCCATCTCTGTTTATTGGAGGATTCATTCTTGATTCAGGAGACATGCAAGAGCAGAAAAGAATTACCATTGAGTTCTCACACAGCTTTAAGAGCTGCTTGTGTTGATGTTGGATGTACAGGACAATAAATCAGTAAACTTCATGTATTTCAATCCTCTCCGTCTAACACACTGCCACTAACCCTACTTGATTTCTCTGCTGCCTAATGACCAACCAAGATGCTCACTGACTTAAAAATGACTGATCAGCACTGAAAGGTGTTGTGGCTAATTCCAAAGGATAAATGCGCTCTCCAGCAGGTATCATTGCCCAGTTTACTCAATTGGAGACAAATGCTCCAGCCCATCATCCATATTACAAAAAACAGGTGCTCACCAGATACACACAAAAGCTCGTGGGTTTTTAAATATTAAACAGAAAAAAAACCCCAAAACTGCTTCTGTTTTGCTCTCCTTTTTATTATGTGAAAACAGTTTACCTACTTTCAGACTCCAGTTATGATTGCTTTGTTTTCACTTGATCTAAATGCAATGAATAATTTTGTCCATGGCTACTGAGATAAAAGTGAATTCATTTATTGCTTGATGCAGCCACAAGATGTTGGTGGCACACATAACATTAGGAATGCAACTGCATACTGCGAGTACAATCCACTGCACTCATGGACCCTAACACATCAGCCTCCCAAACCCACTTTATTCAGTTTTCTAATAATCACACCAGTTTTCTGGACAAATATACAATGTTGTAGGAACAGATCTATACTGACAACAAGGCCAAGTGTATAATGCTCGTCTAAGTGGCAAAGAGATTCATTAATTAGGTTGCTGCTTTAGAGTGTTGTTCCCTGCAGCTATATTCTGCTCAAGGGCATTTTCAATAGTATTGAATAGATGAAGCAATTACTAAGCAAAATCCACTAACTGATGGCCAGTGTCAGATTCCTCAGGCCTTACTTTTAACGGGTGTATATATATTTACTTGAGTGACTGAATTCAGAGGAAAAAAGGCAAAGCAAACAAAACTCCCCAGCAAGACAGCTTACCTATTCTTCACTTCTAGGAGTGTGATCTTTAAAACAAAGCTTTCCATTCTGCAGACACAATCCTAAGACACAATTAAGATGTAGGAAGGCTAGCTACAGGATACCTAGCTGCCTGATTGCACATGCAAATCAGGTTGTTTGAGATCTAAAGGCACCTACTTACTCTCAAAATTAACGGCAGGCAAAGAACTTTATCTGCGGCTATTTGCCCTCTTTACTGACAGCAGTATAAGCAACTTGTGATAGTAATAAAAGCTTGAGACCAGCTAAGTGTTTCCTGTTCTGGGCTCTGACTTAAATGCTCAGGGATGTGTCATCTTACAAAAATGACATCACTGGAATAAACCAGTAAGTAACATCTAAGTTAAATAAATACGGCACAAATATTTTGGCTTTACTGTAAACATGAAAAGATTTTCTTCTTGTGACTTTTTGACTTGAATTTTTTGCCTTTTTTGTGCCTCAGTTATTACGATGTTTAGACTGTGCCTCATTGAAGTTGGGAGCAAAAGCAAGAAGAATTTTCAGGCAGGAGCATTATTTTGAAAGTTGAGGATATCTGGAATTCTAAGTGATCCTCCACCTGGCATTAAATCTTCAAAGAATGCCAAAAAAGTATCTTAAAAGCTTGAAATGCATGACTATATACAGAGGAGGAACAGATGCACCTCTATAATCTGCCCATAAATAAGTAAAAATGAAGCCATCAGCTATTCAGGGCTACTTGCATGCAAGCAGGCAAACACATCCTTTTTCCCTTTTTTTGTTTGTCGTTTTTATTTTACAGTTTTAAAACATTTTCTGAACCAAACGTTACAGGGTGCTGTTAAAAAGCTTTAAACACTGATGTGTTTGTTCTTAGAGCCTTACTCCTCAGAAGTGCCATCTCGTAACTCTCATCCTTAAATCAGACCTTTAGTCACTGCCCTTGGCCTCCCAATTCAGCGGGACCCATATAGGGCAGTAAAACAGGCATGCACAAAAGACGTAACTTCTTCTCCCAGAATAGTGAATGCTCAGTCTGCAAGAGCTTCCCTTAAGGTCACAGCATGTCAGCTGCTGAAAAAAGTTAACATAGTAAATTAAACTATTCCTGAAACCTAGCAGACCCTTCACTGAGTTCTCCTATTTCCTCCCCTCATCCCTTCTTGGTCTCTCTCATGCTTTTAGGTATGCCTTTGAGTAGAAGTACATTTAAAGACATTTAACTAAAGTTTTAATGGAGAAAAGTTTTAAAAGACAGGGCTAAAAAAAAAAAAAACTGAAGTTTTGGCCAGCCCGGTACCACTCAGCGCATGCAACTTCAAAACTTCCTCTTTTTTCTTTATGGATTAATAAATACATTCTTACTCACTTAGGACACTGGGCCCACTTTTCTTCCAAATGATTACATCTATTTATCTAGAAATAAATGACAACCGACACAGCAGACAGGGGGACCAAAGGACATGGATTTAAAAAATCCTTCAAAGTGACCTGTGCAGAAACGACACAGTCTGTGACTTGAGAATTCGAAAAAGTCAGCTACAGAAGCACAGGTGAGGAATTCACATAGTAGGAAATCCTTCAGGCTGGTGGGGTTCCTGAGCTTGTTAAGAGTGAGCCTGGGTAGGTGATCATATGGGGTACCATGCTGATGCTTTGTTCTTTCCCGTAGGCTGTGCTGGTTTCTGTAATGAGCCAGAACATTGACATTTGCATTACACATCTATGGAGTAATCCTTTCATTCCCTTATCTAGAAGGAGCAGAATGAAAAGAAACAAAGAAATCAGCTGACTTTTGACTAAAGATTTTCAGTGCAAGTTATTAAGCTGAGAATGGAGTAAGATGTACATCAGTGGCTGACAGCACATGAGCTCCTGCACTGTACTATATTATTTCCTGATTATCTTGTGTCACAATTATGGCAGGCTTCTTTATGTTTTCTTCGGCATTTTCTAGTCTTCCTTCCAGACTGCACAATAAGACATAAAAATTTCAGTGCTACAGCACCAGCCAAGCCAACCTCTGCAACATCACTCAGGTTGTCTATCCCTGTCTAAGGGTGCATGCATATGATTACTGCCTCCTCCCTGGGTGCATTTCTCTTCTATTACTTTCTCCCATCCAGAGATGATCAACACTGAAGAGCCCCCTTTCGCAATTATTCAAATCTAGCAAACTGCCTTTCTTCTGCCTCATGTCCCCTTCTGAAAAAAACATGTCCTTAAAGACAACCACCACCAAAAATATAAAAAAAATATTATTATTAATAACAAGAATAATAAAAATCGGGACAGATTTACCACTCTACTGTAAACAGTATCTGAGCAGGAGATTGAACAGCTACCCAAAGACATCTCCTATTTGTTTTATTAATTATTCCCTTCAAGATATAAGCTGGAGACCCCACACATGGTCAAGATCCCACCACACTGGATGTCTTACAAACTCAGGAAAACTGTAATCTCCATCTCAAAGATTATTTGCAATCTAAGAAAAGATTAAGAGATAATTACAGAAGAAGACCAGGACACTCTGAACCAGTATTAATCAATGTGTAAAAGTATCAACAAGACGTATGTGGGGTTTTTGTATTATTTGAAGCCATTTCTGTCACATCCTAAAAAAAAAATAATACTAAGTGATCACACGTACACCTCAAAGGGAGCATGACGTCTACCTAATACCTGAAAGATGTTAATCAGCACTTTGCCACCACCTAGACTATATAAAAGTCCTGATGCTACAATAGAGAATGTATCTTGAATCTCTATTTGAGGAAATAGTTACAAGCAGTATTCCCCTCCTTCCATAAGCTTTGATCAAGGAGATTGAAGAAACATGTTCTACCACGCTTTGATTTCACTTGAGGGTTTTTTGTTGTTTAAAGTAGTGAATAAAGATGACAAGCAAATAGCCTAATTAGCATAAATATCTTGTTTCTTGAGACTTCTGGCAATTTTTAAACATCTCCTGCTCAGTAATCTGATGATACTCTTCATTAACAACCCTGAACTAAGTGCAGACCTTTCTTCCATCATAAGGACAGTTTTCTCTCGCCTTTGTGCAAGGAAACAAGGTATTCACGCATGCAACATCCCTGATCTCCCACAACAAAGGCCCCTGGTGCTCCTGGATCCAAAGCACTGAAGTACCTCTGGATGTTTTCACCTGCCACATACATTCCATGGGGTCAATTGATTATACGTGGCTAAAACACATCTGCTGGCAGTCACTCAAACCTCATCTGCAAAGCTCAAGGGTCAAAGCATATTCCGTTTCACTTGGTGGCTCCCTCCAATGGCAATTCCCCACCTGTTAGAAAATACATCAGTGCTCTCACTCACATTTGCGTAATTTGGTTCTCCCATCAAACTCTTGTTATTCCCTCTTCTGTTAAGGGGACAACAATCACCACGACAGAGCACAAACAACCCCTGTGGATCAGCTGAACTTTATGACAAAAAGTTTCTCACATTGGCTGAGTATATGTCAAAGTGAATAATGGTAAACTTTATTAACGTATAAAAGACATCACTGCTGGAATGCCGTCAGCCTGAAGCATAAGGTGACAGAGCCCTCACAGCACCAAGCGCTTGTGATAACTTTAGTCAGAAAATATTTCATAGACAGCTGGAATAGCAATTTGTATTTAAGGAATATACTGAATTACCACAGATCACACAAAAAGGGAGACTAGAGCAACGCTTACATATGTGGTTGTTGGACTTTCAGCTTAGCATTTGAGGAAAGGCTGCCTAGTTTTAACCTAGATAAATTTGAAAGACTATTCAACTAATGTCTTCTCTGGAAGACTGCAGCTTCAGTGCTAATAAGGGAATTTAATTAGATGGACAAGCCTTGACAGCAATCCATTTCCAATATACTTAGTATTGAAGTAGGTCTGCATATTCTAAGATTTATAGAAGAAATCCACTATTCAAGTTAACATGGAAAAATATATGAAAGCTTGGACTACCCAAGATGTAGGCTCTCATTTTTCCAACTTCATTTGTGACATACATTGCCTTACAAAAAATCACACCAACTGCATAGAAAAAATACCTGTTCCAAAGCATATGCCATAAAATTTGACCAGAATTGATGTTGCCCTCAACATTAGTAAACCTGATTCCTTGGAAATCAGCGCAGGACAACAGAACATTCAACAGCACTTCTGAGAGGGACCCCAACCATTTCACCTTCCTATGGCAGCAACCAAAGCCCCAGGATGGAAGAGAGCAGCTGTGCACAAGGGCACCGTGCAAACACGAAACACTGTGTCTTTACAATAGGAAAAAAGACGTGCACACAGATGAAATACACAGAAAGAAAATACAAAGGCTAGTACTTTCTAAAATTGTAGAGGGAATGAGCCTGCCAGCAGGCTGATGAAACACTTGAGATAAAGTAGCATAATCAATAACAATGCTGCACCTTTAAAAACCAGCAAGTACAATGCAATCAATTCATATCCCAGTGAAGTAGCATAATAAAAATCTGCAACTACAATAAGCTAATTTAATGATACTTTATCAAGCGCTCCTATTTGCAACTACTGTTGTTCATGGCAGAATGAAGCCTGTGTAAAAATATGTCATGAGTCAATATGGCATTCTACTGAAGAGAAAAGACCCACATCATTAAAATCTAAGTAAGCCTTAATTAAATAAAATACATGAAATTAGCTCCTTCAAAGGAATTTAATTAGTCAATACATGCAGGTTAAACTCACAATCTGCCATTGTGGTTTTTTTAAGCCATTAATTTTCTTACAGCTTTTCCTGTAAGAAGGATTTTATTTTTTTTTTGTCATTATTATTTTTATAATATAGTTAAAAAGCATGGTTCTGTTATGAAAAAGACAAAGTATCCCTTGCGAACAGCAAGACACCTTTTCACTGCTACCAAAGAAGAGCACTGCCTTGTTAAGGCAATTTCAATCATTTTATGCATCTTCATTAAGTCAGAGATACATTTCAGCTTTTCAGAGAGAAATTTTAACAGCCGCACAGTAGAGGATGGACAACAGATTCTTAAACAGAAAAGAGGAATTACTAGTTCTCTAGCTTGAAATGAAACCTCTGGGAAGCCCCATCTGCAGTCGCAGTCATTACAAATCACAATAATTACGTGAGCTCTCAGCCTATATATAAAATTTCAATACCTATGAAGAGCTGCAGTGCTGCAACGTCCACAACACAAAAACATTGCCAGCTCATTTTGCGAAGCTTCAGGCTGCTTGTAACACCAAGAGAGGATGAATCAATAAAATGTTATCAGTAAAACAGTTTGATTCCAGCACAGTTAAGCACATGGCCACTTCTATATTTTGATCCCCTCAGGTCAATATAATTTTACACAGCTACCCAATTCTCAGCAGTGAAGTGATACTGGTGGATGTTTCAGATATTCTAAAGCATTTATTTTGACATGGGGGATTAAAAAACAAAAAAAAACAAAAAAAAAAAGAAGGAAAAAAAAAAAAAGGAAAAAAAACCACTTGTTCCCTATCTGGTTCAAAGACTTGGATCTTTAGCAGAGTCTTAAATGCTAGTAGGCCTCTACCCCAGGTCCAGTAAATTACATTACTCCGAACATTTCACTCAGCCAAATCCTACATCACCTATTCACAAAGTGCTTAAACAGGAGTTCGGAAGACAAGCAAGTCAAATCTGTATTTGGCCTTTCATTTAAAGTAAATCTGAGACATTAAATAAGATGTAATTTCTGCCTACTCAAGAAAATCAGCCTATTTCAGCAAATTAACTATTCACCAATAAATTCTGCTAGGCAACTCACCACAAGGACTGAAGAAACTGTAAATGCTGCTGACAAGGACTAACTGCGTAGCTGTTATAACATTTTGCCCCATACCCAGATAATTCTTCATGCATAGTCTTCATTTCGAGCTTCCCACATGGGTATGCAATAAAATAATGCCTCAGGTTAATTACATACCTGCAGAGAGCTGCATTTTTTGCAGAAATAAGAGCAACAAGCACTCCTCTAAACCCAAGGAAGTAATATCCAAAATCTCTAACAAACTACAGTGCTCACAAGACAAACATTGACAAGGAATCTCTTCTTAGACACAAGTCCACTTTCCTTGATTTAACTGGACAACATCCTAATGAATCAGTATAAACCTATTATTGGATCAGTCACAGGCACAGTGAAGTTAAAGGCAACTGACTTTAGCAAGCCAGGACTGAAGTCTCAAAAAGGCAAAAATATCTCAATTTTTTCTTTCATTTCACTATCAATTGAATCTCATCCACTTCCTTCTTTAACTCCTGCACTACAGACAACAGCTGAAGAAACACCAGTCCACTCAACGGCAAAAAGTGCCTTTTGGTGTTTCTTATTGCAATTGACCTCACTCGGAGTACTGTGTGCAGTTCTGGTGTCCTCAACATAAAAAGGACATGGAACTGTTGGAACAAGTCCAG
>JANRGW010022834.1:0-23677 GCA_024733675.1 Psilopsiagon aymara
GAGAGCAGAGTAGTGGGGCAGGATCACCTCCCTCGACCTGCTGGTCATGCTCCTTTTGATGCAGCCCAGGACACAGTCGGCTTTCTGGGTTGCGAGCGCACACTGCAGGCTCATGTTCATTTTTCCATTGACCAACACCCTCCAGTCCTTCTCCGCAGGGCTGCCCTGGATCTCTTCTCCACCGAACCTGTAGCTGTGCCTGGGATTTCTCTGACCCAGGTGTAGGACCTTGCACTTCGCACGGTTAAACTCCATCAGATTGGCATCAGCCCACCTCACAAGCGTGTCAAGGTCCCTCTGGATGGCATTCCTTCCCTTCAGTGTATCAACCCGACCACTCAGCTTGGTGTCATCGGCAAACTTGCTGAGGGAGCACTCAATCCCACTGTCCATGTCCCCAACAAAGATGTTGAACAAGACCGGTTTCAACACCGATTCCTGAGGGACACCACTCATTACTGGCTTTCAGCTGGACATTGAGCCATTAGCACAACTCTTTGCATGCAGCCATCCAGACAGTTCTTTATCCACCGAGTGGTCCACCTACCAAATTGATGTCTAATATAATTTTAATTAAAATCTTACCTGTAAGGAATACAAGGTGGCTGCAATCAGCTGTTTAAAGTAATAAAGGAGCTTATATAAATTAATCATAAAATATTTCTGCCAAAATATATTTATGGTAATTTTGTAATAAAATCTGGATCATTATCAACCAAAGGCCAGCCAAAAATGAAACATTCTCCAGAAAGCTTGTGCGTTTCAAAAACCCAAGCAAAATTTTCCTCTTATACCCTATTTACATCTGTTTAACTCCTCAACAAAATATTCCAGCGGCATAAGAGCCTCCCATTCATATTTTCCGGTTTCGTCATATAGCTATGTATACTTTCCAGGCTTTCAAAAATTATATTCAGCATGACCCAACCTTTCCAGAGGATCACCAGCAAGATTGATAATTTGCAAGAGAGTACTTGAGATTCCTCTGATATCTGATCAGCTCCTATATAAAGGAAGGGTCTACTAGGCTTTTAGTATGTGAATACTATACCCATGCTTTTTAAATACTGGTCACTTCCTCCCAACAAAGAACCCAAATTATCCTCAATTTGCAAAGAGTACTTTCTCACTTCCCTCTTGATATTGATTCCCTTCCTTATTATCTTGTCTCAGCTTCAGGTTCTAATGTGTTGCCTCTTCATGTATGGGCAGACTTTGTATTAGTTTATTACCAGCCCAGAATCCCCCAGGTCCAGATAGATTCTACCCTAAATTCTTCCCTCTTGAGAATAGACTCAGATGATTTTTATCACCTTATCTTCTCAGGAGCAATGACATCATTCTGTACTGCACCACAGTGAGTCAGGCTTGCTTTCTTCTGTGCTTTAGAATACTACAAAAATAGCCAGAAAATGTTACTAGGTGTTCTGTGTGTAGCAAACTGGTACTGTTGCTGGGAGAACTAGTCTTCATTTATGATATTTCAGTTTTTCACTGAATACTAATCGGGGGTCTTTGTGTATATTGTTGTCTTCACAATTTACAGGGAGTTTCTCTTATTAGCAGCACTCTCATTGCCAGAATTTCAGGCCTTAAATTCATATGAGTGTATAACCGCTTTTGATCCAACATGGTTTATCATTGTGATAAATTTATTTCTCTGCAAATTTCAAAATAATATTGACATAAGTCAGATAGCATCTGACAGGTAGCTAATGGGGTCCAACTACCTCTGTTTTAATCACCATTCAGTGGCAACAATACTTGTGCTAACTAGACTTATTTTAAAAACAGGTGCAGATAACACAGACTTGCTTCCCTGTTGGAGGTGTTAGGCTACTGTTAAATTATTCCCCCTGCCTCTACAGAGCAATATGAAGAACCAAGAGGCTTGGACAACATGCACTGTAGGAACTCAGATACTCAAGCAATAACGTGGGAGTTCAGATACACAGACAGATAGATGGACCTCAAACAATCTTGTGTTGATGTGGTGGTATTCATGAACTAAAAGAGCAGCCCCCACACAGCCTAAAGTGAGTCAGGCTGATTATAAAATGCAAGGGATGCAGCCTCCCACATCTGACTCTAAATTCCCATTTGTTCTGAAAAAAAAAAATAAATAAATAAAAAAGACCAACAAAAAAGCACCTTCATTTGCTCAATCTAGCTTAAAGATTGTTAAGCAATTCTGTGGTCCCTGTGAGCCATAGCTAAGCATACTCAAGCCTTTAGACAATACTACTTACTGGATTAGGTAGGAAAATATTTTTTTGAGCCATCACAGGGAGAATTAATTTTGAAAGGAGGACATGAATCGATGTGTTTAAGCAGCAGAAGCAGAATAGAGAGCCAGAAAGACTATATGAGGAAGACTGCAAAGGATATAGAAAACCTGGGAGGAAGAAAGTTTTCTGGACAAAGACCTACTCAGATCAGGAGGGAACAAAAAATTAAATATGGGCCTCTTTGGTTCATGAACTGAGTGGAAATATTTATACAAATGGCTACATGTTTTGTCAGGTCGCCATTATTGCTTTTCAGTAGCCATTCTTAAAACTGGAAAAGAAAATGTATTTCAAGAATTACTAAATTCAGGCTGAACAGCAAGATTAAATCAGGCTGCACTTTAAGGAAAGATGTCTGAGAGCACAAGTACTTAATTCCCTTCAGCTCACAGTACTGAGAAAGTGAAACATCACAAACATAATGCCAGACTGCATAAAGCACTCATAAGGGGAAAAAACTAAATTTGCTTACCTTCTCTCCCCCAAGTCCAGTCCAATGGCTTCTGAGTTGGATCCTTTAGAACTTAGGTCAAGGCATCATAATTAACTCCACAACTTCCTCTCCTAGTCAGTATTGCCTATATGTATGCAGGGATTGTGATTTGGATAAAATATACTATAAAAGGCAGTGCGGGATTAAAGGCTGCAATGGCTGAAAAAGTAACTGTCAAAAATTACATGTACTTCAAGAGATGCACTTCTGTAGTTCTTAGTGAAATCTTATTTCAGATTCTGTTTTGTCTCATTTCCATTTAATTATGATTTTGGACTGTATCCCTCTAAAACTGTACTTCATTATTACCACAGCATATCTGAGCTCTTTTGAATGGCACTAATTGGCATCCTTGCTGGCAGTCTCAACAAAGAGGCCAAAGACTCTGTGTGCGTGGAAAATGAATTGTCACCTTCTTCAAAACTGTCCTTAAACAGGGCAGAGACATGCTGAAGAAGCAAGGCTTGTGATTGCTGGTGATGCTGAATCTGCACCCCTGTAGCAGTCTGGGGATGATGCTGTGCATGGGCCTCTTTCTGCTAGAAGTCCACCAGCCATGCATCAGCCTAACTGCACTGCAAGGGGTGCACAGCAGTTTGCAGCACCAGAGTGCTATATTAAGAGCAGACTTCACGCTTGGAGGGCTGTTAATCTGTACATTTTTGAAAGCAGTAAAAATCAAACTTACAATTAAACTACAAATGCCCAAATACCTTCTACTTTCAGCTTCTGTTACAGTATAAATTGGATGGAGTCTCATTCATATTGAAATGTAAATGCAAAACATAAATCTGAAAGGTAAAACCAAAAAAAAAAATGGCCAGCTTGGAAAAAGATAGCGTTTTTCATCTTTGTAGAAGATAATGATACAATATTCAAGTTTTCCACTGTAAAGGTAATATTTTTTGTCTAAGTCAACATACTTTACCATTTTTAAACTTTTTTCATCATAATTTTGACAGCAGGTTTTCCAATTTTGACAGCTTTTAAAAAGTAATTTTAACAGATGAGTGATTTCTCCTCTCAGCAAAGTCAGATTATGTGAAATGTCATTGTAAAAACTATATACTGTGACACATAATCATTTTTCATTGAATTTACTTATTAATTTTACTTGCTATTGCTAATAAAATGTAAGTGCTTAGCTAGTTGTATTGCTTATTTAAATTTTTAAAGGGATGTATTTTAAAATTGTTTTTTTTTTCTGACTACAAAATTTCTCAACGGCAACTATAATTTGTCACTCTTTCAATTTATTTAAAGAAGAAAAATTACTATCACAATTGATATTCCCAGCTGAGTGGCCACAGAATGAATCAGCAGGGAGAAGTTAAACCAGCCATTCATCTATAAGGGCTGGATCTTTGATTTAAAGGTTGGAGGTTGTCTGCAGAATTTTACAGGAAAGTTTTTTTGGACATGGTGCATACACTCCGTAGAAAGCTGCAGACTTTTACTGTCTATGTTATCAGGTGGACACCTTCAGTAAGAGTGAACTCAGAAAAGAGGGGAGAAAACCAGAATGGAAATGTTCTCAAAGTTTTTGTATCTAAATCAAACAGTTCAAGTGAGGCATAAACGAGTTGGACCAAGTCCTACCTCTAAGAGAATATTAGTTCTAAATCTAAGGTTTCTGTTCTGTGCAGTAAGTTTTATTTGTAATTTTCTACATTAGAAATCCAAACGGATTATCTATATGAAAAAAAAAAATCAAACCAAACAAACACCTCTCACTCTCAAGGTTAGTAAAGCATGTTTTCAAAGCCTTTGGGATATAAGTCCAAAGTCATAAATTCATTGATGTTTCACACATGTGTAAAAGACTGGGATGCAATCCCAGCATAAAGGTCTCTCTTTATTTGTCTCACTGCATCCAGGAAAATACTTCAGAGCCTGAGAAAAGGTACCCAGATGAGTGAAAATTAATAAGAAAGACTTTCTCTCTTTATTAGACCTTAAATTCTAGAGTAATCTTATGAAAAAGGACTATTTCATAGGAGGAAAAAGACTCAGTGTCAGGCCCTGTATTTAAAATATTTCCATATTAGCTCAGTATAAGTGTCATTACAATCTATTTTGCATTCCATTTTGATCCATCCATTTCATATGTCACTGGGCCAAAAGTATTCTTGCATTTGAAACCACTGACAAACTTCCCATGATGTAGGCTGTTCCCTCATAGCATTAACGTAAAACAGTTCTAAATAAAGCAATGTTCAATTATCCTTGAAAGTACAGATGACTTAGTTCTTCGTTAACTTAATTGTTTTCCAGTAAAGTGAAATGTGCTGTATGCAAATTAAATAATACCAAGTGTCAGCACTTAAAAGAAATGCTCATTTAGCTTCAGTAGAGGGTTTTTGTTGCAAATTTTGTTCATTTATTTTATAAGAAATTATGTTTTTCTTATTTTGTTCCAAACACAATATGATTGTGAGACACAGTGCCTGCTGGCAAAGTTGGAATTGCTGTCAGCAGGAAACGGCAAACTAATAATAAATGGTAGTAAAATATTTATGTTATAGTTTACTGGGAAAATGAATGCCATTTTCTATTTCATTCCTGCTTGAGACAGTACACAATAACACAGTTGTTTTCAAAATAAGTGGATAGGATTCTAAATGCTGTGGTGACTTATCTTGTACCCATCAGCTAAAAACAAAAAAAAAAAATTACAAAAATAGAGCCCTTTATTGGCTCCAATTTAGGAAATTTTAACTGTGAGTATGTAGTGCAGTAATTAGTAGCATCTCACATTCAATGTCATTGGACACTAGTCTAATAGATCAAACGTTTGTGTATGTGGCCTACTTACTTAGTTGCTTACTCATAATTTTCAATAACAGGGCTGTTCTCATACAGGGAAGGGTGGTCCAGAGCCACTAGACTACTCTGCAGGATGGTGATGTTCAAGTACAACACTGTGTTTATGTACTCCCCAAAGTGTATCAAAGCTCAGATCCACAGAAATAAAAGAAAAGTCAAACAAAACAAGCATTAGACTGCGTAAAATAAGGTATGGACAAGGCAAACAGGTGAGGCATTGTTTAGGTGGCTAAGATAGATCAATATCTATGCTTGCAAGCCAGGAATTCTGCCTGCTTTCCTCTGGCACTGTGCAGATCATCTTACGGCTTGCAGACAGACTGTCGCCTAGACCCAACTGACAGACAACCTATTTCACCCTTGCAAAAATCATACCCATCTTCATTCTTGTAGCTCATGAGGGAAAAATAAAAGCCTCCACACCTGCACAAAGTCATACTGAAGTGTAGGCATAAAACAACATGCGCAGCTAGCATTTTTATTATTATTATGCTAGTCACAAGATGAAAGAAGTTGAGTTTTCTATTTCTTCAGTTACGAGTGACAAGTCCATGCATTTTGCCTAGGCTGGCTTACCAAATCAAACTGCAGTAGCCTTTCAGGGTTTGAAAAAGATTCATATGACAGGTTGATATTGTTCCCTCCTTTCTCTTCAAATGATCTGTTTTATTACTGAAGATGTTTTGTGGTTTGAAACAGAGTGGGATTAAGAAGCTCTGACTGCACATCCTAATGATATAGACCAGTTAAAGCCCTTTCCCCTTCAAAAATATGTTTTAATTTCAACTGGGTTAGATTAATGTATCATCAGTTTAAAGAGCCACTGGAGTCCTTCAATAAAATCTTGAAGATCACCAGCCAGGTAAACAAGATCACAGCCACCAAAAGCAGGGGTTTTTAGGAAACCACGGAGTACTGAATTTCCAGTGCCAGAACTTCCTATGAGAAAATCTGCCTACAGAATGGGATAAGCTGTAAATCATGCCAGCTTCCATACAGAAGAGACAGTTCCTGCAGCCTGTGTCTTTTGGGTCTTAGACACACAGTATTCAATTTGAGGCTGGGGAAGGAAGTGAGGATAAGAAAATCTTTTTAGATCCTTAGAGAAAGCATTTGTTTTGCTTTTATTAAAGATGATGTACAGATACTACTTTCTGTTCACTTTTTAATTGAAAATCTGACTTTTTTCCTCATCTCTGAACTGATTAGCTATTAAAATAGATACAGAATTTCAAAATAACATCTATTTCCCTATTTTAAGAGGTAAAATGTTCAGCTTTAATCTCCAGAGTGTAAAAGGTCACCTTTGTAGACTGATGCATATCATATCTCCAAGTAATGAGAACAAGTGTGCTTTTCCTCAGTTCAACAACCTCAGTTATTCTGATACTGCAACCATTTTCCTGCCTTACCTTTCTTTATGGTAGAGGAAATGTAATTTACTTGTCAGATTGAAATGTTTGATATAAATCTTTAGCCTTTCTTTCAAACAAGTATTTCTGAAACATTATATTATAAACAACTGGCATGTTTAATTAAACAACTGCTTTATTTTCAGCAGCAGAAGAAGGTATGATTATATTAATTGAATAGTAGGACCTGTGACCAAATTTAAAGAAAACATTTGCAGCTCAACAAGGAGGTATGATTATCTTAATTTCGCAGCAGGACATGTGACTAGAATTGAAACAAAATATTTAAGTATCTGTATTTACAATTAATAATTAAAAAATCATTGTAAAAAAACTGAATAAATGAAATTTACAAAGTATGTCTTCCCGTGATAACTCTTACTTCAAATCACAAGCTGTCTAGCAAATTAAAATCAGGTAAATAGAAGTCAAAGAGCTGTTTATTTCTATGATAAAGTGTTTAATTGAACCACAGTTTACTGCTAGTTTAGAATTAAAATATAATGTTTCTACAAAAGTGTAATAGCAAGTCTTCTCTATGTTTTAGAAGCTGGCTTTTGTAGCTAGACAGAGCACTAATGCTTAAGCTCACATGATTTGCTCACATAAGTCCATTTAATACAAGTTATTTCACCAGCATGAGTAAAGGAGAAAAATTTCATTTAATACATTGAATACATTGAATAACAAATACTCTTTTTAAAATATCACTAATAATGACATTGTTGCTGGGGTTTATTCTGCTGTCCTGAAAACAGTTTCTCTCATTTCCGTGCATCCTATCATGATTTTCTAAGAGAAAAAAAGTTACAAGGTGCTAATAGGAAAAGGGATGAGATACAAAAAAAAATATTTTTTTACATCTTCTGTTGTTTTTTTGAAATAAAAAAGCAAGATATGCGTAATTTAAATGCTTATGACCAAACAAAATTAGCATTAAGAAAGGAGAAGCTGTTAAAGGAAACATACGTTGAACTACAAACCTAATTACCCATGTTTAGATATGCCTATTTAGGTAAACAGATGAAATATTTTTGATCCAGATGTGACAATTTCCATGCTGTCATTTACCTTGCAGAGATCATAGAATTTTTGCTTTTATCACATTCCCCCGAGTACCTTCATGTTTTCATTAAAAAGCAGTAGTTGAGAAAACATGTCAGATGCTAAGGAAAAAATCCACAATGTGGCAACATCAAAAAAATGCAACAATTATTTTGGAAGGAATGTCTTTAAACCAACTTACATACAATCTGAAATGTTTTGCCAATGAGTGTTAATTATCTTCAGAGTTCCACTATGACATGGCTTCAAATGCCAAAGAAAACACTTGCTGATTTAGCCACTGTATGACCAAAGGGTAAAAAATAAGAGGGAATTAACAGCTTTGATAAATAACCATAGGCAGTGTTGTATTGGTATTTAGAATGGTTACTCCAAGGCTAGCTAGACATTAAGCAAAACTAAGTAAAGTCCATTGGCAAGTTGTGGTCATTAAAGATGAGATGTTTTTTGTTAACAATTGACTTAAAATTAAGTTTATCCTGAAGGGCAAAAATGTCACTGTCTGACACTATATGTTTCTCTTCTTACAAAAAATCTTCATATATTATTCCTACTGTAGCTAATGAAACTCATCAGGGATTTGAGTATATTGTACTAGTTCATTGTATCATTATCTCAACATGTCTAGCAGTTTGTAGAATGCTTATTAAATATATTTCCCATCACAATTAGGTTAAATATGAACATTGCATAAGCAATCTAAAACATCAATAAGTGTCAAAAGTATTATGTAACAATTTTGTATAGCAATGTTACTTTGTCAAATGTGGACAGTAGCCTAGTTCCCTCTAATTTATTTACCTTTATACATGCAAGTACAGTATAAAAGCACAAGTCTTCTCATCCTCTAGCACAGAAATTGCTTCGATGTCAGTGGAATTATTCATGAAAGTTAATGAAGTTTAGTGCAAGATTTTGAATTGTTAATTTACTGTGGAAGGGGATAATGTATATGGGTTAACAAAGATGAATTTTTCATTTTCCTGATAATAGAAGATTTCCTTAGAGTCTTCTATGACATATCCCATCAAGATACATCATTCTGCAAAGGATATGAAGAAATCAAAATCAAGCATTCACATTTGCTAATATATCCTGTGAATCCTGTGGAAGAGAAAGAAGAGCAGCCTCTATTGTGCTTTGTACAAGGCTGAGCAGACAGTCAGCACTAAATAGATAAATGAAAACAACTGGTTTGCAGGAGATGGAAGAGACAACAAAACTAGCAGCCAAACTCTTCATTGTAACCTTCTAATATTTTTCTGCAATTAATCTTTCTACACAGAAAGTCCTTCTACTCAATCTGTAAAATGCTTTGCTGATTCAAGCTACTCCCTCAACATGACTCTGCTTCTACCGCTATCATTTCAGAACTTGACTTCTTCCCTTCTCTTTGTTTCAGCCCTTTCCTCCCTCTCTCTGTGTTCATCCTCGGCTGAATTTTTCAGTTGTTCCTGAATCAAGCTCTAACCCCTTCTCTTTTGAGAAATGAAACTACTTCTATTAACACCTTTGATCCCCAGTCTACATGTGGTGTTGACAAGAAAAGTCAGGCACTGGCTTTTGTGTCTATCACCCCAAAGGCCTCCTCTGCACTTCTGTTTAAACTATGATACCGAATATCATTGATCTTCATGAGGCAATATGAATTTGCTTTGGTCATCCCCATGATTCAACAGATTGTGACTGCTCTTTCTACCTTCAAAGAAGTTTAACAGCAATTTTATCTGCTTTTTTCTGCAAACTGTGTGCCTCTCCCTGATCGTCAAAATGACTAATCCTGTGGAGTTCTTGTACTCAAGTGAGCTCTTAGCAGCATCCACTCCCTTTCACTCACCATGCATCTTGGATAATTGGATAGCCTCCAATCCTTTGAGCTCCATAATTTGAAAAAGTAAATAAGAATGACTGATACCAAGTTGATTTCCCAAACTGCACACATGTTCACAGCAGGAGTTTTCTCAGAGTCTTAGGACATTTCCAGCCAGTTTTGGTCTTTTTCTAACCTAGTTTCTCATTTTAAATAATAAGGATTTCAGGAAAGTCACTGTATGTTGTCATTTTATAGTGCCTAACCATGCTCCTCAGTGGTAATCTAGGCATTTCATAAGAAGTAGCAGTACAACACAGAGAATGCAGTATATTTTCCATTCCTCTGTGCACCTGGAAAGAATACTCTCATCCTTCACTCAGCCAACGCCACCACTTTGAGTTTTCATTCTTGTCCCTTTTTCTCCCAGCAAATCACTGTAATTATTTAATCCTAGTAATCCACTTGCCTTGCTTTTTACTCTTCACCACTACAGATAGAAATATATTAATATCTCCATTGCCTTTCATTGCATTGATTATTACCTACTTCACCCATATTTCTATTCCACCAATTTCACCATCTTTTGGGAAAATTTCCTTTCTTGCATTCCTTCAGTCTGACTTTCCACTTAAAAGTAAAGCTTCTTTGAGGCTTTTCCTAACACCACCCTACTTTACAATTGTATACCATGCCTTTCCTGTCACACTCCTTGCTGCATCAGTTATGCTTCAGTTTTCTGACACTGCTGCTTTCGCATATGACTTTGCATCTGTCCCATGGTGCCAGCCTCCTTTTTGGACCCATTTTTCAAAGAGTACCTGGCCAACTTCACAAGGTGGTTTACTCTCATTAATCACAGCTTGCAAATATGTTTGAAAAACACCCGACTATCGCCTTTTTTTTTTTCCAGTTTTATGGCTTTTGTCTTGCCCATCAATTTACACTGAAGCAACCTTGGGAATATAACCCAAAATACAAATACGTGGTTCCAAAAGAGAGGTGAAATGTTAGCTTACATCTGAACAAACATGCTTTTCGAGAAACATGATAAATTCTGTCTGCTGTAACCTGCACTTTAAAATCCATTAACTTTGTTCTATTAAAATATATGTAGATAGTGTAGATTCTTAACATTCACAGACTTCACTTTTGTTAGTCTGCAACACTCACAACTGGAAAATATCCATTCTTAAAGGCCTTGTGCTGATTCATCCTGTTTCTGAGCAGCAAGCAGGTAAATGGACTTATAAATGTAGAATAACTTCTTAACTCTCCTAAATATAGGATAACTATAGGTTCAGATCTGTGTAGTAACATTAAAACTTTAGCTTGTATCTTTGACTTAGTGGTAAGCTCTCTGCTGGAGTTCTAATGTTTTATGCTATCGCTTAGAAATCTTGAATTCCAAAAGAAAATCTGATCAGTCTGGAATTGAAAAAAAAATAAATATAAGGAGGTTTCATTAATTCAAGGTTCCATTCATACTAGTAGAACGTTCTGTCCTAAAGGCAGCAATTGAGTTTATTTTCTAATTGCAGAGAGGTTATGATGTTTTTTACCGGAATTGTAAGAGTTTCTTATTATGGGTCAGTATTTTCCTTTACTTTCCACAAATTTCTAATGAAAAAAAAAAAAAAAAAAAAAAAAAAAAAAAAAAAAACCACCTTATTTTAAAAAGAAAGGATTTTCCAATGGTTTGTTATTCCTGCATCTTCTGTGTGACAAGATATGGTGACTTTGCTGAAACCATTATTATTTAAACTGAGAAAGCAGGATAGACAAATACCAAAATTGGCTGGTGATGCCCTAAAACTCTGAGAAAACTCCTTTCATGAACACGTGTGCAGTTTGGGAGATCAGCTTGGTATCAGCCATTCTTAACCACTTATCCATGGTTTTCCATTTCCTATGGAGCTCAAATCTTTCTAAGTGCAGTGGGTTTACCTCTCTTTCGACAGCTTTGGTTGTTGGGTAGAGAATTGTTGGCATTACTCAGGCCTATTCAAATGATTTGGTCTGAAGAATCTCTAAAAAAATTGTCATGTAAATATTAATTCAAATTTGAATACGAATATCAGTTTAACTGCTTTTGTAACTAGTTATACTTTATTTGACCTTTTTTTTCCGCATCTAAATATGTCTTTCCATTGAAGCCAGAATGTCTCATAAAAATGTGTCAGTTTTAATGAAGTTTTCAATGGGAATGTTCTAACTATCCTGGCTTGTCTATTTAGTCATTTCCTAATGAGAGAGCGAAACAAAGAAAGGGTTAGAAAGAGAAATACACACACACAAAAAAAAAAAAAAAAAAAAAAAAAAAAATCTTGTCTTTTTTGGGCCACAAAATATATATATGCAATTTTTTGACATAAAAATGTACCAAAGACTTTGTTTTATTTCCAGTGGGGAACAAAAAGACATCTCAAACCATACACATTTTCATAAACTGGGAAATAAAATGTTGCCTTTAGGTTAGTGCTAGGTATGACATTTTGTTTGCTTCCTGCAAACCATACAATAGGTCTGTAATAAGGAATATTTACAAAAATATTTTTCAGCCTATATTCATTAGTAGTCAACAAGATAAATTCTACTTGACTGTAATTTTATATCTGCAATTTCTAAATATGCTGTGTTAGCCTATAGAAATGAGCTCTTTAGAGAAAAGAAGCAGTACTTACAAATAGAACAAACCAGTACCATACACACAGATGACTCTGAATATTATGTTCAATTACATTTCAGCTAGAATGTCAATTATATTGACTGTATGTGTATGTCATATCTGTTCTATTGCATGCAAATATATTTTAATTTCACGTTTATACTGGCTTCTACAAATGGTTTTGATTTAAAGTGTAAAACAAATTGATTTTGAATTTTCCATTGTTGAATAAGAAGATGGAACTGAATTGATCCGTAAGTCTGCCCTTATACTTGCAATTAGCCATTGAATAAGTGCAAGGATCATATGAATTTGCATTGGTCAGCCCAAGATCCCTAGAATTAAGGAAGCTATGGCTGCTTTCCCTTGCATCTAAGGAACTACACTGTGAACAAGTGTTTGCTGCAAACTGTGCCCATGGTTCTTCACAATGGTCAAGGACATGAAAGGTCCAAGGAACATACATGCCCTCCGCCTAAGTATGTCAGAAAACACTTCCCCGAATCTTAGGGAAGGAAGATCTTAGGAAATCTTAATTTAGGGTTTATATTAGGACGTCAAAACCTAGAATTAAGATGTGTCTAAGGCTGAGAACAAATGTCACAGGTTCCTATAGCAATATTTTTGATATGTTAAAAAATACCTCCCAGATACCCCGTGGAATACAATCATATTTCTCATTATAAAAGGAAATAAAAAAATAAAAAACAAACAATTCAGAACTCCCTCTGGTCAGATCTGGGGAAAAGCAATCTTCCCAGTCAAAATTTGGAAACTGGTTTTACCTCAAAACCACCATTGTTACATGTTATGGCTTTTGAAAATAAAGCAATCATCTGGTGTGCTTTTGTGCCACTACTCAGACTTTCAGTCAAGGTAAGCTAGCAAATGTAGACCTTTCCATCCTGAAAATCAGATCACAAAAAAATCACATAGCTTACTTAATTGGCTAATACAATGTAAATTTCAAATTGGAAAAATTTATGCCAAGAGCAAAGGTTCTATGGGCTGAGAATTACCATTGAAGTGACTTAAAAATAACTTCAGAGGGTAAAAGTAGTAGAGAACTTTGTAGCTTGTTTGCTGACAGGCAAAAAAATATAAATCAAAATCTGACACGTCAATTATTTGTTCTGCTTTGATCAGTTCACTTTAGCTGATACTGTAGCAGAAACATTTTCATACAGCAGTGATGTAAGGTGCACATACAGCATAGATATGATGGAAGGCCATCTTTCTTTTTTTTTTTTTTCCACTCACAATCATGTAGAGATTCTTTGGACTACTCACACTGTTTACAAGGTGGTACTTGTATTGCCTATAAAACATCTGTGAAGCACAATATGTGCTAAATATTAGTCAAGGATCGCTTCCTTTCAAAATTATTATTGATCCACTGCTAAAACAGCTTATAAAAACAACCATTTGGGAAAAGACTTATAGCTTTCTGCTGCTATTCTATTGCACATTTTAAAGTGATTTTTAGAGGAAATTTCAATAATGCCAAATAACTTTGATCTAATTATAGATGCCTATGAAATCTGAGAATATATACCAACAGTAATGGTATTATTTATATTTCTATAGAAAGGAAAGATAATATCCAAGACCGGCTTTTAAAACTATTAATGAGCCCTGGCAATGCAAAAAAGAGATGGATTAGGTAGATGTAATGAGATATGATTAAAGGGAGTAGGCACTGAAGGGTGTTGGAGAAATTCTTTCCAGGAGGAGTATAATTAGTGTCTGATAAAAGTACTTAGTAGATGAGATTTTTGAAGAAGAAAGGTTAAGATAAACACATACCATATGACAAACCTGTTTAAATTTTTTTCCTTTGGTTCTTTGCATACTCAATAATCTGTTGAAGTTTTTTTGCATAAATACCATTTGTCGAATACTTGATGTAACTTCGCAAGACAATTAAAGGGGGTTTAATTGCAAAGAAAATGTTGAAATGTCCTTTTTCATTTCCATTACACATTTCTCTGTTGATTTATGGAACTTCAGTAGTTACATGCAACCTTTTCCTGAAATAAAACAACAACTGAACTTCTTAAAAAACAAGGTTTCTAGAAGTTGCTTAGCAACTTTCACATCACTTTTATTAAATTGGAAGCTATTTCTTCTACTTTAGGTTTTAAAATATGCATCAGCCTAAAACACGCTATCCCAGCCACCTTTTGATCAGTCCTGGACACAGATACATTTTTGTCTATTTGGCCAACAATATTTTTTACAGTTTAAAATATCTATTAGAATGAGATATCAGGTCTTTGGTGTTCCACTTCTAAGTGTCAACCTTCAGTCCACAACTGGATTTTGGAATATGTCAAATGTTACTCCAGATAGAGCACTCACAGCTGAATGGCAGACTAATATATCAGATATCTTGGGACCTAGAAGGAACTTTCACCATTAAGGGTCTTTCTGAGCATACATGTGGTCATGCATCTGTCTAAGGGTCTTGCCATGCAAAACATGAAGAAATTAAATAACAGCAACAGGTGCCTGCCATGCATCTGGGGTACTTCTCACTGAAGGAGAGCTACCACCTCAGGATCTCCAATCTCTGTTTTCAAGATCAGCAAAGACAGATTTCTCTTTTGTTTCTTTGCCCTTGCAACACACTATCTTTTCTACAATAGTTCATTGCAACAGAATATTGTTCAGGATTTGCAGTATTTCAATAGTCTTTTCATACTCATGACTTCAAAAGCATGAAGCAAGCAGAAAAGCAAAGCAGCAAGCTGAGATCAGCCGTTGCATGGACCTCATATGCTGACAGCACTTGCTTCATTTGTTTCAGTGCTAAGCCATAAACCATGATCATCTTACTCATCATTGAAAACTAATCACCTTGAAGGACAGCCACACATCAGGAGCAGCTTTTCTTCCGCTGTTCATGTACAGGAATGTCCAAAGTCTCTTACAACAGGCTTTCTAATGGCATACAATATGTGTGATATTCGAGTTCCTTCATGGCACAGAGGGTGATCCTATTTGTGGAAAAATACACAATTACACAAAGCAATCTATAAGCCATTGTCCAAGTTAGTCAAGTGTGTATCTTATTTAGTACATAAAACCAGTTCCTACCAGTTCCAAAGAATATCTGGAATCCCTACAAGGTGCTGATTTCAAGTGTCTTGCAGAAATCACCCCAAAAGACTTATTATTATCAATGAACTCATAAACAAAACAAATTATGCAATTGGCAAAGACCTCCTGTCTCTCATAAGTAAAACCCAAGTATATACATCCAGATTTGAGGATTATTTTCATAGAGCTGGATATGGGCAAGGGGAGCACTGCTTTTTTGCTATTTCAATAGTAGATCAAGGTCATAAAAAGAAATGAAATAGATCATTTATATCATGACTGCAGCAGTTTATACAGATCCTGAAAGTCCATTAATAATTAATTAGGAGATCCTTCAAACACCAAGCAGACTTTTCAATAAAAGTGAACAGAGGGTCCTATTCTAGTTGCCAGAAGAAAGCTTCAAAGTCATTCCCAAACAATCACCTTAAAAGCAGATTGAAAAACTCTGGTATTGGGGAGTAATATGTTACTTATGAAATGTAATTATAATACTCTGCAAGCCAGCGGTGTTCAGTATTGTCAGTACTGTACACTGCTGATCCTTTTTCAGGTTCAGTTAAATATGGTGCCCCAAAAACTCTGAAATAACTGATTTTTTAAATGAGTATCCCAAGCTGATATGCTAGTTTGGCTTGTGCTTTTTTGAAACTAGAAACTAAAAACATACAGACGAAAGATGATGGTAGACCATCTCTTTCCTGCCAATGAAAGGACATCCCTCAGGTTGCATTATTTTCTAGATTTTTTGCAAACTTGGTATCAAATGGCTAGATTCATGGGGCCTCCAGCATTTAGTTGAAGAATCTTTTTCACCATATTCCATCAATCTGTCAATCAGGAATATTTCAAGAACATTCAAACCTAATTTTTACATTTTTTAATGTTAATCTATTTCTCCCACTGATAATCCAGGACCATCTGGCAAGGAGGCAAAGATTCAATGGACTCTGCAGGAGCAGAAAAGAAAACAGAGGTGCCATGACCTCTATTAAGTTGCAGGAGAAGGAAGGAAAGTTCTTTGGAAAGGATAAGGCAGCTAGGCTGCTTTCTTCCCAGGCATGTCTTTTACGCACCTGCTCGCACATCACCTTATGGGAGTTCTGATGTCCAAGCTTCATCCTGTAAACCAATGACACTGTATCAGTGTTTCAAGGATGTCATGGTGGATCTGTACCGGGAAAGTCTGGACATGTTTATGACCTACATGAAAACAAGGCAGCAAGCACCTTTCTACTTTGCTTCTTGGGCCATGGATGTGTCAGAAAACTCTTAGAGACATTGATAGAGGTAGCTTCATGTGCTGGAAAACCAAGGCAGTGCTCAGAGACACCCGTAGACTAGCATTATTTTCTACCATCACTTGTCTGGGTACTACAAGCTGTGGCCTGCTCCATCTTTGAGGTAGGAATTACGTAGGCTTAAAATCAGTAGTACTACCCTGCTCTGTAAAACACGTCTACTTGTTTGCCTTCACTGCTATTAGGTTTGCTTCCCTTTTTCTTCCCTTTCCTTGATATGGGCTTATGTAGCAGAGTACCAATGATACTCTTCTGTTTAAATAAGGAACCAAAACCATGTAACTTTTCCTAGCTCTCAACTTTTTTTAAGTTTCTGCAACTGCCAGACTATGGCACAGCCTCCAAAGCAACAACTTTCATTGGTGAGTCTTGAAGATACAGTACAAACATAGCACAGAGAAAGAATAGAGTATGCCTACAGGTACTCCACACTTTTTGCTGAGCTCATCTCAAGCTGACAGAAACTGGCCACAGTGTTTGACTGACAGAATATACCCTATCCAAACTGGAAGTTACTGTGGTGAAGAGTATCTGAAACATAATGAAAAGCTTTAGTAAAATGCAGAGGTGTGTCCTGTCAGGAAGGAAAACTGTGGACTAAGACCTGTTGGCCTTAAATGCTTCAGGTGTTTCTGCAAGCAGAGAACTGAAACCCATCATTGCTTTGATTTTTTTACACAGGGAGATTATGACTAAAATTTTTCTTCTATAAATTCCCAATGCGTGCAGTTTAGTGTTCCTTGCAATTGTTATACACTGGTTCATGATTTTCTTTAAATGTGAACTTAAAGGGACTCTTTTCTGCAGTGTTCTCACTTGATTTTGGTTTTTTCTTTTTCTTTGACTACACTCAGATTGGTTCTGCTTCTAGACGAAGGGAGCACTTCCCTCCGCCCTCCCCCCAAAAATAAAAAGTTGCTCTTCTGAGTACCATCCTACCTCAGGAAGGTCTCCACAATCTGTTGAAGATTAGGGACACAATGTATGCAGGAGGAAAGTTGTCAGGGATTAGATCAAGCAATGGAGGGAAAAAAAGAAAAAAAAAGAGAACAAAAAAGGAAAAGAAAAAAAGAAAGGAAAAAAAAAAAATCACCAGGCTGATCTGAGAAATTGAAAGGCATCCAGCACCTTCTTTGTCAGGGAAACATGTATCTTTTCCCCACTACTTTCAAGGAGTTGAAATAACTATTTGAAAAATAAGGAAAATCGCTCCTCACCTCATGCTTAAAACAATAATGAGATTTAGGTATCCAGCATTCTGAGCCGCAGCTTTAGGAAAATATTGCCCCCCTTTTCACCTCTCAAACAGTCAGAAAATTCTTTGCATGTTCCGTTTCAGAAAACCCCACAAATAATGGATAATTCCTTTCAGAAATTGCCAGTAACACCCCATTCTTCACAGAATTTCAGAGCTCTCAGTAGTGGCTGCATAGATGAGGCCATCGTGAGCCAGAGACATCATCAGCACAGAACACTCTGCTATTTATTTAGACTCTGAAAAAAGACCCTTCTTGCTTATTTTCCTAAAATAATTAAAATGCATCACTTAAGTTCCGATTTGCTAAAAAAAAAAAAAAAAAAAAAAAAAAAAAAAAAAAAAAGGCGTGGGAGCATAAATGTTTTGGCTCTGAGCTGACAGTAAATATATCTTCGTATCGTGTTTTTATTTTACCATTTTTAATGCATCTATCTTCCTAGCCCCTTCCCTCCCTGTCTCCCCCTACTCCCCCCCATTAATTCCTGAAGTGTTTGAAAGAGCCCTGGAGCTCATAGTATTCTCTCCTCTCTTTGCAGCGGAAGATCAAATGTATTGCTTCACCCCCTTGCATGCCTGATAACCGGGTTGCAGCTTTACGGGCCTGCTGCCCCTGCAGGGACAGAGAGGGAGCGTGTGGCTGCAGCCTCCCACTCCGTGGAGCCGGAGGAGGCCAAATCCCTGCGAGGGCGAGCCCGGGTGTTCCGGCCGGTGCCCGCGGCTGGCGCAGAGTAGCTCACGGCATGGCTGTGAGTCACCTGGGGCCTGGAGCCATGCTTATCCCGTGCCTGTGCTCGGGTCGGTTCTGATCTGGGGGTTTCCTGCTGTTGGTTATTGATGGGGTTTTAACCAACAAAGCAGATCGTCAGGAGGTTATCCCAAATTCCTGCACTGCTGGCTGGCCACAACGGGGAGGAGTTTCTTGGATGAAACTAGGGGAAAATGTATATACATATATATATATAAATTTAAATCTTTTTTCTCCTCAAAAGCTGAGAAGCTACTGCTATTTGCACGTTGTGCAGAGGGGCCAGCTCGATATTAATTTAAGAAGGGTAACTCCAGCACTGCTGATGATGTTCATTTGCAATTCCTACACACTGGCTATTATGTGCAGTGAACTAATCCTGCCTTTCCTTGGAAACAGAGCTTCCACTTAGCTCGCTGTGCTCCTCAGATTTCCTTTATAAGGGAGCCGTTGTTTTGCTGGGATTTTATGATTATCAATAATATTACATAGAAATTCGAATGCTTCCAACTCTCCGTCACTTTTGGATTCCTGCCGTGCTCCCCTTGCCGTAGGACATGGAAGCTGGGAGCACTCACTTTTGGTTCCTTCTCACTGCTGCATCTGCCGGGGGTGAGCACTAGACCACAGGCTGGTCCTCTCACACCCTGTATCGGCGTTCGGTCGTGAGGACCGTCGAGGTTTAATTGCATCCATCTGTTGGCATTTACTGGAAGAAAGAGTGGTAGGGGCATGCTACACGCCAGGGAGATCTGCTTCTCTTAGACAGCCACTGAGTCGATCGAAATTCTGCCAGGGATGTCTCCAGCAGCTAAACTTACGGTCCTGAAATCCTGATCCCTTTGAAACAAAGAGATCCCTTGCCTCTGGGACCCTTTGCAAGCCAAACTGCCCCCCTCCCCGAGGAAAGCAAACACAGAGCTAGATGCGAGTGTCCTCCACCCAGCCACCCGCGTTTTCCAAGAGCATCAAGAGTTCCTGGAGGTGAGGAGCGACGCGTAGCCCCGGGCAGAGTCAGGCCGCGTTTCCTCCGGGCCTCAGAGCCCGGAGCATCTGCTTTCCGCTCCTGAGACGCGTTTAAAGCGTTTATTGGCATTATGGCAATACAGTGCACGGTCAAAAGCAATGCAAGAAGTCACAGGCTCTGCCACTGCAGCCTTCCCCGACAAGCCAGGGAAAGAAGCCTGAGGTCTGCACTAAGGTACCCAAGTAATTAAATGGTATTTGCAATTTTAGTGGGGTGTGGTTTATGTCATCCCGCTTCTCCCACTTTGCCCTCCCTCCCCCCATCCGATCTCCTACCCCGGGGCAAATCTTGTTCTCTGTGATTGTACGGCAGTTACCGAGGAGCCTAGCTTAACCTCGGACATCTGCCTGGGACATTTCGGGACAGATTACTCTGTAAAGTACTGTTTCTCGAGTCGCCTTGGACGAGGATTTCGCGTCGGTGATTCGGAGCGGTTCGGTGACGCCTCTGCCCTTTGCCTGGGCTCTCGCGCGTCTGGCAAACGCAGCCTCCTCTTCTCCAGAGGAGAATGATGGACTCGTGTTTACTCTCCAGACAGCCACTAACTTCTCCGACCTCTCCCTCTCATCCCCCACTGCTCCTCCACCCCCCACCCTCCCTCTTTTTTTCTTTTTGGTTCTACTAACAAAACCCGGTATTTGGTGCCAGCACACTGTCCTGTTCTGCTCTTGCATCATGACCGCTCAGACCTCATTCATCATGGATCCTTCTCCTGGACAGTTCCCCACTTTGGCTGTCAGGCTTTTCTCTTCACGTCATCTTCTTCCTCCACAGATACCTAATCAGGGAGAGAGCACATCCCAGGCACAGCCGCAGGCAGCAAAGCCCGCCCCCCTCTGCCCTCCGCTACCGCCCTTCAGGCCCCATCGCTTGCTTTTCCTAGGGCTCTAGAAGTGCAGAAATAGAGGAAAGCCTCTGCAGGGCCGGCCGCTAACGCAGCTTGCCCGGGGCCCTAGCCAAGGGCGCCTATTTAGCAGCGAATTTCCTCAAGCATGACACGACTGACCCAGGCACCTTTTCTGATCTGGCTGTTCATATCAGTCCCTGCCAAAATGCTCGCAATGCTGGACAACGGTGCTGCTGAGATAGGGAACAATGTCTGAAGGTAAGTTAGAAAATATTCAACGGCTGCTTGGCAGAGGGTGGAAAAAGCAGACAGCTTTGCAGGAGCTCCTAACCAAGCCCCAGTAAATCGCCATTTTTCTGAGAAAAAAGGTAGAGGTATGAGGGCATCTGTTTAACCCTCTTATTAATCTTTTTGAAAGCAGGAAATGAGTTATACTATTTAGGTGCTGGTTGTGACTTACACTGTTGGTAGCTTTTTCAGTACTGGCTACCAAAATGTGTGCATGTAGCACAACAAAAATAAAACAAACAAAACAAAACAAAGAAAGGAAAAAAAAAAAAAAAAAAAAAGCCCCACATACACCCACCCCCCACATACACACACACACACACACAAAAAACAAAACAAAACAAAAGGAAACCAAACAAGAAACCCCAACACCCAAAACACTCACACACAAAATAAATGCAGGCCCAGACTCCCATGAGTCACAATGTTTAATAGCTAACTAGGTTCATCTCTGCATGTCTATGTGTGTCTGTATTCCCTTTGTCAGAGAATAAGAGTGTATGTTCTTCATATGTTAGGTTTGCAATTTCGTGTTGATTTCGACATTCTGTAACGACCCATCCCACAGAGGTGTCTAAAAGCACCTACAGATTATCTCCCATCTCTCTAATGTGACACACCTACCTACATTTTAGGGGTACATCATTTGAGACATATTTACAGTTCAACCCTCTCAGCAGACAGGAAGAGAGATCTGCGTGGAATATAAATTCAAGAATGTAATTCTTTCTCAAACAAATAATCTGCTCCCTTTCAAATATAATTAATGTTTTGATAGTGCATTTCTTGTGAGAGAGAGATACAGAAACAGAGGCAACCTCTTGCATCTCTGTTTGTATATTTGCAACAGGAATTTACAGTACCTATTTCGTGAATGTGACAGACAGAGTGTTCTAAACATTTAGAAGTTATTTATTAGCAGAACTACATCAGGAAACTGTTAGGGCTTTATTCTCCACCGTGCCCATTTTAGGCAGTTTTTTGTTGCAGAGGAAATTGCGGTTTCAGGAGGAGGACATTAGCCTTTCATTGGGATGAGAACTGTTTTCTAGCTCCCAGGATGCAGCCTCCTGTCCTGTTGCGCTTGGGAAGCACATGGTTTTGCGCTTTGTCTTTCATTCTCCTCTATCTTCCCTCCGCGAGGCTGAGCTTGCATCCCTTTTTTTCTCCCTCAGGGAGTTCAGGAAAACAGTGGGAACAACATTTCGATTTTGACAGAATTCAGAGTTCAGACTGATCAGACTGTGTTTCAAGGCATATAGTCTGAACAAAGCCATGTTTGAAAATGCCCAGAACGTTTGTCAGATGCTTGTTAAATTTTATTATATGATCGGGAGGCTTATTTGTTATAGATACACTACCAACTCCAGGGGGCTGAGTTACCTTTTTTCCCTTCTTCCCTGATCTCTCTCTATTTTCTTGTCTCCCTCTTTTCTTTCTACCACCGAATTCACAGGAAGGTACTCAAAGGCAGTCCTGTCTCGCTCAGGAACACGAAAGTCACAGACATTCATTCTCAATGTCTACATCGTTTCTACAGCACAATACAAAATTGTCTGGGTGGAAAGAAAATAATTTAAAAAAACAATCCAACTTCGTCTTAAATCCAAACGCTAAAATGCTAAAAAGCTGAAAATTGGCTTGAGACCAAAACCATCTGGCTACTCTTATCCAGCTCATGAATGGTCAGATTCGACTTCCACCAGTACCAAAAGCAAATTTCCCACTTGTATCACTGGAAACTGCATTGGGTTTCCATTATGTCTACAGCCTAGCAATATATTTTGGTATGCCGTTTACTTTCCATTTGCCACATTATTTTTCAAAATTCGAGTATTAAACGGAAGACTGAAGAGTTTTTCAAAAGCTTTGGTTTCCAGCTGGGATTGCCCTGCTTTGCTTTGCTCAAACGGGTATTTTCAAAGAAAGGGAGGACTCATCTGGAAATGACTTTTCACAGGAGAGAACCAGACCTGTGGTCGGTCAGTAAGTCTTTAGCAACAATAAACATTAGTAATATGTGCCACTACTAACTTTAAAACATAATCTGTGGATTTAAGAGAGTGGGGTTTGGATTTGCATTTTGAAAATAGTGGTCTTGTTGTAAAGCAAACAGACCTGGCTAGTCAAATGGCAGGCTTTCTGAAACGAAAAGAAAAAAACAAACAAAACAGAACAAAACAAAACAAAAAGGGGGGGGGGGAGAAACAAAACAAAAACACAACAACCGCAACAACAAAAAAAAACCCTCCAGAATGATCCTCCTGAATTTGTAGTCTCTTAATAAATTGATACAGACCTACAGAGAGTTGTCTTCCTGCACAGGAATAAGATAGTTGGATTTGGACTATACGATACTGCAACCACCTATTAATACCATTGTATGTGTTCTCTAGATCTACCTTTTCTAGAATGGCCTGAAATGTCTTGTAAACACCTGGGAACTATGACAGAGATAACCTTAGTTTAATACAAAGTTACCCACCTCAGTCATTGAGATCCAATTAATTCGATGTTTGCCTCCAGTGATCTGGGGGGGGGGGGGGG
>JANRGW010022835.1:0-10735 GCA_024733675.1 Psilopsiagon aymara
TCTTTGTGTTATTTTACTATTCACCATGCAGCTTGCCAAATAATTAATAAATTTTAGCTTTCAAGGAATTTTATTAACAAATGTTGAATGTGATATTAAATACTTGCAAATTAAAGATTGTGCAAGAATTTAGAATCTTGAGCCCTTACCTTCTTTTACTTCCCATTCTCCTTTTTTAATTGTCAGTCCTTGCTTCTTTTATCTTTGTATGTTGATTTTCAGAAATAATTGTGACAAAAGAAAAAAAGCCAAAATGAATACAGTGAATGTACTGTATGATTGCTAAATACATTATGCATTTATTTAAAATAGTTCAGTCTAAAACTAAAACTATTTTCCTCACAATCAGCTCATGCAAAGATACAAGGTGCAACTACACAGGTGGTGCAAATATATCATAGCAAACTTACTTATTTATGAGCTTCTGCAGAGAAAAAGCCAAATAAATCTGAAGCAACTTGAAATAAATGTGGATTTTGGCTACTTTTTGTTGGCTTATTTGTATTAAATAATTTCATTACATGGTGGTATTTCTAGAGTGTGGCAAAATTGTTCATAGTTTGGAGAGCGTAGAAATGTTAAAGGAAAAATGGAAACAAGATAAAATTGCTCCGTTTTGTCATACTTCATAGCAATTCTGTTTTTAAAGACAGAAGAATTTAACTACTATTTTAACATCCTTTCTTACTATATATAACATATATGTATGCATATGTGACAAGAATAAGCAAACTGTGTCTTTGACATATGGATCTTCAGAATATATATATTTTTCCTAATAAGAGATTTGGGCAATGATTCTTAAATAAATATTCTTAACTTCATAAAATAGAAAGTACATTATATATAATAATGTATTTACAGAATTCATATAAGGATAACATTTTGGGGGCTGTTGTTAAAAAAAATAGAATTACTAAATAATGAATGTTCTATTTTCATTTCACTGTGTTTTTTGCTGATACCTCAAAGAAGCATTTTTGGTATCACTGAGAAGTTTTTTAATATCAGTGATTTCTATCTGGTTCTTAGAATGTTTGTTTCATGTGCAAAACGGCATTTAGTGAGAGTCTAATATATTCCTCCTTAAAATGTAATGGAATGTATTTTGCCTAGCAATTATAAGAAGATGTAACTCTAATTTGCAGGGTATGTTATTGGAGTGAATTCCAACATATTTCTATATAGCAAAGGTGGAAGAAGAGTTTATGTATGAAGAGTAACATATCTGTTAAGTTTTTAAGGTTACATCTAACTGTACCCTATCCTGATAACTGTCCTTTACAGAGTTTCATACTTGTTCATGTACTGGGAAATTCAGCGCTTTCCTGTGCTTTCCTGTGTTGTCCTAAAACCAAATACACTCTGAACAACTAGTAATCATTTAAAACATTGTCAGCAAAAAAAGACAGCCAAAGACATAATCCAAATTTTATTTTTTAAAAATTGGATCATTTCAAACAGTTCAGTGAGATCATAAAGATGGACTAGAGAATTGTACATCTCTGACTTTTTGTAAAAATTTGTTTTATGAAACTAATCATGAGTTGCTTAGGTTAAGTTTATTATTCACATTCTATGTATAGTTAACGGACAGGGATAAACAGCCCTCTGGTAGAACACGTTGGGAAAGACCTTTTAAGATCATCAAGTCTAACTATTACCTCAGGACTGCCAGGGCCATCACTAAAACATATCACTAAAGGCCTAATCTACACTATTTCTGAACACTTCCCTGGGCAACCTCTTCCAATGGCTGATTACTCTCTCTTTGAAGAAATTTTTCTTAATATCTAATCTAAACTTCCCCTGGCATGAGCCTGCATTCTGCCCAGGCAGCCAAGAAAGTGAACAGCATCCTGGCTTGTGTCAGAAATACTGTAGCCAGAGGGCCAGGGCAGTGATCATACCCCTGCACTGGGCACTGGTGAAGCTGCACCTTGAATCCTGTCTTCAGTTCTGGGCCCCTCACTACAAGAAGGACATTGTAGTGCTGGAGCAGGTACAAACAAGGGTGACAAAGCTGGTGAAGGGTCTGGAGAATAAGTCTCATGAGAAACAGCTGAGGGAACTGGGGTTGATTTTAGTCTGTAGAAGAGAAGGTTCAGGGGGGACCTTACTGCTTTCTACAACTACCTGAAAAGAGGTTGTAGTGAGGTGGGGGTCAGTTTCTTCTCCCAGGTAGCAAGCAATAGTACAAGAGGTAGCAGCCTCCAGCTGCAGAAGAATTGCTCTTCTGTGGCCAAAGTTAATAAACATGACTATGGACCTCAGTTTCTTTTCCTCCAACAAAGGGTATTAGAAGTATTGACCTTCGAAAGCAGCTTAAAAAGAGTATTTTGTAAGAACAAGGTGTATTACATTAATCTAAGTCAGAAAGTTTCGATCATTCCCACTCCTTAATTTGGTCCCCAAGTGAACCTATGTCCACATGCTCCGTAAGCAGGATGGCATGAAGAAATTTCTGTTAGCAAAAATACTTGTTATTTGTCGAAACGTCCACACCATATCTTTGAAGCATTACTTCATGATATTAAAAAACAATATGGGAAAAAAAGCACAACTGCCCAAGTATGATAATTATCGAATACCAAAAAGATACAGAAAGCTTTTATAATGTGCTTATGTGGACAAACTGCGAATAGCTTTTCTTTTTTCCCTTTGTTTCCTGGAACATTTAATTTATTTCTGAAGAGCACTGACTAACATCGAAATATATAAGAGACAGAGAGTATCACAGGATGTCTATAAAGCTTTGAAACTTTAACATGCGTGAATATTCCTTCTGGGAAAATTTCTGTGTACTACAGACTGTAAATTTAAGATCACTTCATTACAAAGAGCAAAAAAAAACAATGCAATAATTTATGTATTATCAAATGCAGTTTTGTTAAATAAACTACAGCTTCTTACATTAAATGCACAATAGTTAGCAGTGGAAGGCAAGTGATGTTTACTCAGGTAGCCCTGAGAAATCTTCATGTTCTGGTTAATAAAAGCACAAAGAGATGACATAGCTGCTGAACTCTTTGTAGTCAGACCTTTGATATGCCTGATGAAGAGTACTTTTGGTTACAATGCTGGGCTTTATATCATGACCTTAAGTACCTGGAAGTATAGTGTTTGACTAGGATAACATATTTGAAAGCAAAGATATTGATAGCAGCTAATTAGAAAAGCAGGTTGAGTAGTGAGAAAAGCAGAAGATTAACAATAACTGAAAAACTTAGGTATCATCTCAGAAAATGTAGGTAAAATTCATAGATGAATTAATTAATATTTTTCAGTTGACTAGTGCTTCAAGCCTTCAGTTTAATCAAGGAATGGTCAGCATTTTTCTGAACTTCCTTGTTAGCATTGTGATGAAAATTTGTTTCATTTTGTTGTAAATCAAGATGAATTTCATGTTCACCTTCCCTGCTCCTCCAATTTGGTTCTTTTTCCTGTTCTTCAAACCCTACCTGTTCTCTGTTGGGAAAAAGCAACTGTGTTATGTCTTGAATACCTTTAGTCTGACTGATATAAGCCATATTTGATAGAATATTGAAGCTATATGCCAAGCAGGATTTAAGTTTTATTGCAGTTAGGTGGGATTCTTTTTTGTTTCCTTAATTATATTTGCGGAGAATTAAGTTGTATGTTCTACTTCAAAGATGTGTACTTAGTGTATAGGACAAACTAGACAGTGATCCCTGCAAATCTGCACTGGGTGCTGAAGAGTGTGCAGGACAGGGTAAACAATTAGGCCCAAAGTATTTTTAGCATACTCGACAATGGCAAAGAATGTAACACTAGGGAAAAAAAACCAACCCTACAGCATTAAAAGGAAAATAAGTTACTCATTGTGTACAAAGGCTAAATACCACACAAAAAGAGCTAATTAGTGTGTTACAGTTTTTAATCAACATTTGACAGCTCTAGAGCAAATAGTGAAAAATCTAGTGTAAAACTCATTCTTCCAGACTGAGAAAACAGCATTCAGAGGTACTGGAAAAGCAAAATAAATTAATAGTTCAAGAACAATTAATATAAATGAAAATATTAACATTATAACACTAATCTGTCTTAATGTACATATGAGAGGTTACAAATCACTGAACATTTCTGAGCAATGATTTATACAGTTCACTGTTCAGTCCACTGAGCAGCCACTCCACTTAGCATGAGTGAAGGGTTTATAACATAACAGCCTATAATTATTACTTGAAAAACTTCTGTCTCTTAAAATTCAAAGTTAGGACTGTGGGGTAGAAAAGATTATCCTAAGAATTTTTTATTAGTGAATCATATTTAAGTTGGCATAAGGACAAAGCATATTAAAACTGATGCTCCAAGAAATTAGAAAAACAAAGGAGAAATGAAGGAAAGGGCTGAGAGGGGAATGAAAATGTAGAATAAAAATCAGATTGTAAAAATGCCTTTTCACAGTATTAGTTCATTGGCTTTGTAAAATTGCCTGTTTACTATCTTACATAGAATGATGCAAATCAGAACTAAGTTTCCCAGAATCAATGTATTTACAATAACTTTAACTCAGTTAAAAGTGACCATCAAATTGACATTGCAAAGTAAATTTCAGCATAATTTCTCTTTGGGAAGAGTGGAATTTTGACTTGCAATTTGCTGGTTCACATTTGCAGTCCTGTTTTCCTGCCATATTTGCAGTCCAGACTTAAATCTCAAATATTACAACTAGTACCTTTAGTAAGGGGGGAAATTGAAGGAGCAGGAAAGATTAAATTTGTAATACTGAAAAGATGCTAGCATAGGAACAATGTGTTCATGCTAGGCAGAAGAAAATAATGTAACTAAGCAAAATATCTAGAACTCAACTTCAGAGAGTTTTTCGAGAATTTACAGATGAAATATTGACTGCAGAAATTCAGAGAATTTTGAAAAATATTCCAATCAAGTCACAACTGCACATGATTTTAGTAAATAGAAGTAAACTATTCAATTCTCTATTGCCCTCTGCTGAAGTGAATTCAAGACTGGTGCACATGTACTAATGTCTTGCCTCTTATATTACCTGCAATATAGATAACAGAAAAATATATTATCTAATAGAGGCTTTCCAAATAATGTTTAGGTTACCATTTATCAGATGTTTGGTCATCACATCTTGACATCCAACCAGAATTTACAGGCATTACAGTTAAATCTTGCAATAAACATATTCTTATGAAAAAAAAAAACCCAAAACTAAGCCACCCAAAAATACAAGCCAAAAAAAACCAGTATTTCTTTTAGGCCTGTGTGAAAAGTGTTATTTTATTAAAAGGAAAATATTTAACTCCAGTTTCACCATTCTGAATGTTTAATATTCTGTATTATGGAGCAAGAGTTTGCATTAGGAGTAAACTCTGAAATGTTATAAAGATGGTGACATTGTGAACACTGATGGTTTCAAAAGACTTCATTGTTCACTAAAGTGTCAGTAATCTCAGCTATATTAAGAAAAAAGAAAGTTATTAAACCTGATTCAAGAAAATTATTCCATTGTATATCTTAGTTGGAAATCAACCACCAATTCAAAGTCTAAAATTACAGCACACTTTCATTGTGCTTCTTGTATAGCATGTAGGTACTCTACATGGGTCATTTTCAAGTATGTTTCTGAAATAGCCTAAACATGTATGTTAAATAGTGAACTTATTAACTCATGCGTTTCATAAGAAGATACACTGGACATCAACAGTGGTGTAGTAATTTGCACTACCATACAGATTAATAAGTCCCACGTTCTAGTCTTTTTTTGAATGCATAGCTCCTGTGTGATATGGGGTAAATTATCCCATCCTAGATCTTTCAGTCTACTTAGACATCCTCCTTAAGCTGAAGAGGAACTGATGTTACCTTTCCTGTGTTTGAAATGAAGAAAATATAAAGGTACTGCATTACAAGAGAAGTGGTTTTATGGCATGTCTTTGCAATAATTGAGAGAGATTTAAAAACTATTCACATATGCCTGGCTAATAGTTAAAATATTGTCATTTTTTACCTTCTCTACTTCTCTAGCTTTCTGTAAGTGTTCATGTACCTGTGTACACATTTACAACAACAAACTAACTGTAAAAGAGGTTTAGCTTTGGAGCTGATGTGGATTAATTTTTGTAAAATCTAGGAAATAACCATATCCAGTTGAATATGTTCCTCTGAAAGTTAACGTATCTCTTAATTTTCTTTCCTACAAGATCAAGGAAAAATTTCTTCACCCAAAAGTGTGGTCGTGCACTGGACCTGGCATCCTAGGGAAGTAGTAGAGTCATCATCCCTGAAGGTGTAGACGTTAGATGGACTTTGCCATACAAATTATATCAAACTTTTAGAAATCCATACTAAAACTAATAGAATCACAGAATCATAGAATAGTTAGGGTTGGAAAGGACCTTCAGATCATCTAGTTCCAACCCCCCTGCCATGCACAGGGACACCTCCCACTAAACCATATCACCCAAGGCTATGTCCAACATGGCCTTGAACACCGCCAGCGATGGAGCATTCACAACTTCCCTGGGCAACCTATTTCAGTGCCTCACCATCCTTACAGTGAAGAATTTCTTCCTCATATCCGATCTAAACTTACCCTGTTTAAGTTTGAACCCATTACCCTTTGTCCTATCACTGCAGTCCCTAATGAAGAGTCCATCCCCAGCATCCTTATAGGCCCACTTCAGATACTGGAAGGCTGCTATGAGGTCTCCATGCAGCCTTCTCTTCTCCAGGCTGAACAGCCCCAACTTTCTCAGCCTATCTTCATACAGGAGGTGCTCCAGTCACGTGATCATCCTCTTGGCCCTCCTCTGGACTTGTTCCAATAGTTCCATGTCTTTTTTATGTTGAGGACACCAGAACTGCACACAACACTCCAAGTAGAGGTGCCACGAGAGGAGAGTAGAGGGGCAGGATCACCTCCCTCGACCTGCTGGTCATGCTCCTTTTGATGCAGCCCAGGATACAATCAGCTTTCTGGGCTGCAAATGCACACTGAAGCTGGCTCATTTTCATTATTTCATCAACCAACACCCCCATGTCCTTCTCTGCAGGGCTGCTTTCAATCTCTCTCTGCCCAACCTGTTGGTGAGACATGTAGGCTAAATCTTAAGACCTTAAACCGCTCATTTTGCAACTTCCTTAGGGATGTGGCTTAGTGGTGTACTTGGTAGTTAGGCTAACTGTTGCACTCGATGATCTTAACGGTCTCTTCCAACCTAAATACATGATTTTATGATACAGACTTGTTATTTCAAATTATCCACATCTGCTTCTTTTTGTTTCTCCTTTTTGTTCCCTTTTTTCCAAAGAAAATGACCTTATTTTCCAAGATCCATAATTTTATTCCTTTTCTCCTGACATTTGCTCATTAAAACTTTTCTTCAATATAATGGACTTTTTTTCTTTTTTTTTTATATCCAGTATCTCTAATGCAGCCTGCCAGTTTGTGTGTTAATTGGTGAACTGAGATGCATAATTTAACTTCAAGATACCTCTTTTCCATTTATCAACAAACTTTAGCAGTGTGTAATATTACCTTCTCCAGTTAGCTGTAACTAGACTCTTTTTTTTTTCTTAGCTGTTTTCCACCATCTATTTTTATTTTCCTTCTCAATATAGGGTTTTGGAGGGTTTTTTCTTTCTGTTTCTACTTAAGAGTCAATAAATCAAAATATTTCAGTTTCCATGCTGAAAACAAAGGTCTGAGCAATGTGTGCAAGGCTGCCATCTATTTTCACATCCTGAAGCTCTGGGAAGCTATGAAGAACAGTAGGATCACTGTAGCTGTCTATTCTGATTACTTCGTAATTCTCACAAGAAACAGGAACCATTAATATTAAGGTGAATAATTGCCATTTTAAGAATACAGCATCATAATAGATAGCAAGCTGATCTTTGATACAGAAAAATATTTCAAAACCATATGAAATTGTTGGGGTTTTTTTCCAGAAATTTAATACAAGTAGATTATCTTTTCCCAGGAGTCTGAAACTGCAAGCAACTTTAGCCAGCAATACAAATGTTTGTCTACTTTTGAGAACTGATATACTGTTTTTAATAATAAATACAAGGTCAGCTCTGTAAGTGCTAAAAAGCACCTACCAAAATATATATAAAAAAAAGGATAAATTATGGGATTATGGAAAAAATGCTATACAGGTTAAAGATTACTTACTTGCCTGTTTTCCTAAATAAGCAATAATTATTTTTATCAGTTGCAGTCTTCATTAATTTAACACTGAATTTTGAGTCTCCAGAGAGAAGCAAACATATTTCTAACTGCAAATTGCAAGTTTAACAGAATCAATGAACCTTGTTAATTTAGAGATATTTTTCCTACCTTGTCAGTTACAAAAGTATGTATAAAGCACCCTTGGAGAGTGCAAAAGAGAAGAGAACAAAATCAGTAAGCTGTGAGTAATCAGAAAGAGCTCCAAACCAAATCAATCTGAATAACATTTTTTACAAAAATTGGAAAAAAAAAAAAAAAGCAAACCACTAAGCTGGAAGGCTTCTATAATTTTATTTTTTCACTTCTTTGACCCTATAGTCTTATGAAAACCATTCCTAAATCGGGCCGAAATTAAACCCATGTAAATACACACACAAATATGTCCTGATTTCAACTGGAATAGAGTTAATTTTTCTCCTAGTAGCTGGTACAGTGCTGTGTTTTTTACCTTTAGTCTGAGAAGAATATTAACACTGATGCTGCTAATAGTGCTTACCGTAATCAAGGACTTTTCGTTTCCACTGATTGCTACTTGTAGGAAGGCTGGTCAAACGGTGGTAGACAATTGTACTGGGCATCACTTGGTATTTTGGGGGTGGAGTGGACTTATTCTTTCCGCTTTCTATTTCCTATTATTTTTTAATATTTTACCTTTATTTCAATTATTAAACTGTTCTTAACCCATGGGTTTTTACCTTTTTTTTCTGATTCTCCTCCCCATCCCTCTGGGGTGGTGAAGGGTGGGTGAACGAGCAGCTATGTGACACTAAGTATAAA
Source organism: Psilopsiagon aymara (assembly GCA_024733675.1). NCBI lineage: Eukaryota > Metazoa > Chordata > Aves > Psittaciformes > Psittacidae > Psilopsiagon > Psilopsiagon aymara. The sequence goes on from JANRGW010022835.1 coordinate 9,005, forward strand.
TGGCTGGGCTTAAATCGCAGCAACACAATACAGAGGCACGATGGAACCACAGACCCACAGATTCAGTCATTAAAGTATTTAAATAATTGAACTAACTCATGCTTAATAGCATACTCTTTACAAAAGAAAAACACTGATTTATATGGAGCACCAAGAAAAATCACTAGGGTTTAAGTTATGGTTCATATCTCCAAATATATAAATGTGTTTAATAATGCACATACAAACTCAAGAATAAATCTGGCATGAAATTGTTTTACTTTTACTTAGTGTAAGACATTTTGACCATAGACACTAAGGCAAAGTTTGAATCAGTATTGTAAAGGTGAGTTATTGAAAAAGATAATTATTGTAGTACAAAGAGAAGACAAATAGAAAAAGCTATGTGTACAAAAAATATGCTTTAAGGATGAAGGTGGGTGAAGGCATTATAGTCATTAGTGTATTTTTAGATGAATATATTTCTGACTGAGTACTTAGTGATAAAATTTTAACATAGCTCTAGATTAAAAGGAGGGAGAATGTTAACAGAGTCATAGGCAAAATCTTACTGGGTAGAGGAGCTGCCTGAGGTAATCTGGTGTGCCAAATGGTAATGCTGAGCATTAACATAGTGTTTACATTTCCCACATATGCTGCATTCAAAATTATAATGTGGGTAAAAGGGGACTGCCTTATATGTGAACTTTTAATATACTTAGTTCTTTGTTGCCATCAACAAACAGCTAATTAAAATATAACAATACAGTTAGTCCTCTAAAGATGGTACTAATACAGTCTGAATTATAAAACTAATGAACTAATGTCACCTTCAGCTAAGTTTATCACTGTCATACATAAGCAACCCTTTTCCTATATTTACCCTATTGCTTCTGGTGCTATATTCAACATTCCACTGCCTGAGGCATCTGGTGATACCTGTCTTACCCTAGGTGAATGCAAGAGCTTGTGAAGAATTGCAAATGCCGGAGCTTCCTCACTGGGAGAATACATGGTTGAGGGAAAGGGATTTCTTCCCTCTCTGCCTTTGGCATGATTAGGGGCTTTTTCATGTTTTTGTTCATGCAGACTGCTTACTTGCTCTCTCATCACTGATCTCTTACACAAATTTATTAAGGAGCGTGACCAGCAGGTCGAGGGAGGTTATCCTGCCCCTCTACTCTGCTCTCGTGAGACCTCACATGGAGTATTGTGCAGTTCTGGTGTCCTCAACATAAAAAGGACATGCAACTTATGGAACAAGTCCAAAGGAGGGCCATGAGGATGATCAGGGGTCTGGAGAACCTCCTGTGTGAAATAGCCTTCCAATATCTGAAGGGGGCTTATAAGGATGCTGGGGAGGGACTCTTCATTAGGGACTGTAGTGAGAGGACAAGGAGTAATGGGTTAAAACCTAAACAGGGGAAGTTTAGATTGAATATGAGGAAGAAATTCTTTACTGTAAGGATGGTGAGGCACTGAAATAGGTTGCCCAGGAAAGTTGTGAATGCTCCATCGCTGGCAGTATTCAAGGCCATGTTGGACATAGCCTTGGGTGATATGGTTTAGTGGGAGGTGTCCCTGTACATGGCAGGGGGGTTGGAACTAGATGATCTGAAGGTCCTTTCCAACCCTAACTATTCTATGATCCTATGATTCTATTTATGATACTGTGGTGGTTTAGGCCGTAAATCAGCCATGCAGTTTGCTACATGGAGAATCGAAAGAATGCAACTCCCACAGGTTGAGATA